>JAOCPT020021066.1:0-14451 GCA_026546935.2 Palythoa grandiflora | reverse complement strand
AACCTATAATTTAGGTTAAAAAAATTATAACCTAGGTTAAAAAAATTTGACCTGAAAGTAAAATTTAACTGCAACATCTACCTGCCAAAATGGTGGTGGGAATCATGAAATCGTCTATAAATAAAAATTAGGGGGTGCAGGTAATCTTCAGTGTGGGTATAATCACCTGGAAATTATGGTAGTTGGATAATCTACATTTAAAGGACGTGTTCTTGATAATTTAAAACCTAAACAAAAAGAAAGGATACCAATAGAAAGATTATAAATAATGTTAACGACATCACATTACGTCAAACAAAATGGTCATACTTTAATTATTACCTTTCTTTTAACGTGTTCCAGAAGCTGTGGCTGTGCTCGCTGGAAGTTTGGATTATGGAACTCCCATTCATCTCTCTCTGATCTTAAGCCACCTTGCTCAGCACCAATTACCTTCCTAAAGCCATCTATAAATAACAATACAAAACTGAAACATTTTCATATCAACTTGTATATCAATTATTATGAATTGGACTTGAAAACAATAGGTAAGGGCAATGGTTTGATCTTTACAACCATAAATTACTGCTTACAATTTCTCTTCAAAAATTATTTTTGTGCTCCATAAAATACAATGTTGCTTTTTGTACAAAAACAATTCTACAAGGCCAATGGCACTTATATTGGCCTTAAAATTATAATTCTCAGATTCCAATACTTTTCTTTGTCCCTGAGACAAAAAATTTGATAGAAGTTTTTTGATACAATGATACCAAAACAATAAATGGTTCTAATAAAAAATGTGCTTTTGAAGAAAATTTTAAAACCTGTTTACATTTCCGCTATTGTTAAAGAACACTAGATTAGGTAGTTCCTGGTGACTTGAGCTATCAAAATTCAAAATTTTGTAAAACTGTAAACTTTTTTTTATTTGTTAAAAAAACAATGAAAATTTTCTAAGTCTGCCTTTCAAGAAAGGCAAAGTGAAAGGACGGTTTAGATTTTTGTCACCTGATCCATAAGTTAGGGCATCTCTGATCTATAGAAGATTGGGTTTGGCACAACATCTAGATTACAGATACAACTCGAAAAATAAAATGAAAGTAATACATGGCTTGCAAGGAATTATCATAAATACAAAAATAAGAGAGTTATGACTACAGCAGATCACTATGAATATATCAAAGGATAAGCAAGAATTTAAGAAATTTGTAGGATACTATAAAAAGGATAGTTCGATTGGTAAAAAGGATAATCAATTGCAATTAAAGAGAACTTAAGTTAACAAACCCTTTTAAAGCGTTCGTACAAGTAGTCATATTAATTGGCTGTGAAAGTTACGAAATTCGATGTTTTTTATGCTGCCTCTGCAGATTTCAAACGAACCGTTACAACCAAACAAATAGTGACACAACAAAGTATGTTCTTTAAAGCTTGAAACAACAAAATTGTCTAATGAGTGAGACCTCATCGTCTCGCAAGCGAACTATGGTTCCCGCTTGAAAAACGAACTTGTGACATTCACTTTTTCAATATATTGAATTGTACAGAGCGCTCAGTGTATTATAAGATTTGTATTTAAATTAAGTTTATCTTAAGATTTGAAAAGCATCGCAAGTGTAATGAACTCAAAAAATCTTAACAGAGCAGCTTCAACAACGAACATCAGCTCTGTCTGCGAAACAACAAAATCTCGCCTTCTGCTTGGAGTTTTGCATTGAAAACGGCTCGCGCCTACTTCGATCACATTTAGTAACCATCCATGCAAGTAGATCCAAGTCATGGAAACCAGATAAAATGGCAACAGAACTAAATGAAAACCCTAATAAGAGATTGAAAACTTACACATGTTCAGCTGGCGTACAAAGCTTGCAAAGTTGTTGTGCTTGAAGTACTTCGGTAAAATCTCGCGAGCGAACGCCGCCTGGTCGTGGACTATAAATCCAGTTCCATTCTACAAGAAATTAGAATTTGTTCACAATTAAAACAGTCAAATATAGTAAAGAGTCTAAAAATAAAGAAGGTGTTTTTATAGGTATTTCGCAACATCCAAAATGTCGACGTGCGAAACATACAGCAAGAATGACTGATAAATACTTACCCGGTTCCATGAGATATGCAACTCGTACTGTGGGTCTTCGACAAGTTTCCATAATTTTACTAAAAATGCTGGCACATTTGACGGAATAATGTACGAATCCGGATCTTCTGGATTAATAGGCATTCTGTAATTTGGAATTCGCTGATCGTGTTCGCGTTTTACGTTAACGTTCGCTGTATTTCTCTCATTGGCGAAGTCTTTCCGCCATGTTGTGTTCCAAGACGGACGCGGACGCGTACTGCGCATGAGTGATTCCTGCGAAGAAAAAAAAAAATCAACATCCCTCAAATTCAATTCTTATTTTTAAAACCAGGTAACAATTTTATACAAACTATAGACAGGTTTGTATTGTTGCTTAAATGGTGCCTTAATAATTTGGAAACCTCTTTGGTTTAAATCCTGAAAGTTTTCTTTGTTCAGGAATACAAATATATATCTATAATTTTCTAAACCGAATGCAACACAGTCAATTAAAGTCTAACCAAAGTCAATGCATAATTTAACCCAACTCTAACAGTTTAAAAAAAACATGAAACAAAAAGTAATTCAGAGTTCAAATTCATAAAAAATCAAATACATATTCAGGCTAAAGACCAGGATATCTCAAACTATAAATTCAATATTTGTTTTCAACTTGTTCGAATGTTTCAAACCCTTGCGAGTTAGAAACAATTTTGAAATTAGAACACTGACAATTTCTTTTGAAGTCAGTTGCAATTTGAGCAAATTTCAACACAAAGAACCTTGCTCAATAAATGAATAAAATAAATCAAAAATAACAAAATAGTCTATTCCTGTAATAAAGTTAAAAGATCCCATATAAAGTTGCCAACAAAACTTATACGCGTCAATTAAGTTACGTAATCAAATTTCTCATTTATAAGCGGTAAAACACTCCAGTTAAACCGCCGTGACATAATTCAGTTGATTTTGCAAGTAACCTGAAGAATATTTCTTCTTATAACTCTGATTTAGATGCCGAAAGTTTGATGCATTAAAAATCCATCCTTCTTTTGTTTTTGGGCAGGGACTCGTGATATAAACAACACCTGTTTTAATATGAGTCAACGAGTACTTCTGTTTCATTTCAAAATTATTGACTCCAATGAAAAGTCTGAATATCATTTCATAGACATACTAGTTCTTAATTTTACTATAGTTTGAATCAATAAATTGTTTTTGCTTCTAAATATATATTTAAGTAAGATGAGCATGTTAGGAAATTTGCAAAGCTTATTTGTAATTGAGGCATTGTCGTGTACATATTCAACTGAGTGAGTTCGAGGTTGTTTTTAAAACTGATGTCTGCATTTTAGTAGCTAGGAAAAAACTTAAAACATTTTTTGATTGTCTTAAATACTTGCCAACTGAGTGTGTACCGTTGGTTTTTAAAAATATGCTTTTGCTGTTCATAAAACTCGTAAAATGAAAAAAATAAATCATTTGCGTAGGAATTCGACAAGATATGTTTGAGCCTCGCTGAATTGATCTGCGTGACTGTATATCATATACTGAATCAAGGAAGAGGAAAAAGCACTCGGGAAAAAGGAAAATTGCGGACAACAACTGAATATGTCGACACTAAACGCAATATTGGAGTATAGAATGTTTAAACTTCTTACGGCAAAAATCAGAGTTACCAAACTTGGGGATTGTGACTTCCCAATTTTGTCTGAATGCATATGTCTTTCTATTCGGGCGCGCTTCATGAGAGGTTTAAAAGTTGAGACACAGACAAGTTTGAAGGTTTGTTGTTTGTAACAAGCTTAAACAGGACGAGAAACAAAAATCAAAATAATCAAAGCAGATATCTTGCTTGTATAATTTTATTAAAACGAGATCCGGTATCTTAAATGTTTGCGAACTGAAATCAAAATATTTTTTAAAAGACTGGACGTAACACCAACAGACAGACTTGACCCTGCGAGTAGATATCTCTTTATATATCCCCACAAAAAACTAGAGAAAAGAGAGACTCGTTTTTTGTGAGGATATAAAAGATCTCTGTTAGGGATATGGAATGGTCCCATTCAATTTAAAGGTGCTTGCAAAATTTAGCCTTTGCTCGAATTGCTCGCAAGAATTCACAGGTGCTCGCTTCCTCGTGCTCGCAAAATTTTTGTAAGAGCTCGCGTGCTCGGAGTTCTCGTTAGAATGTGATCGATTACTCAAGATTTTGCAAATCCTTCTGTTTATGTATTTTATATATATCAACAATAAATCACTTATGCTCTTACTTGGGGCAAAAAAACGTTTTCTGTTAATAATAGAGAAATTCCATCTAGCAGAAAAATTTGCAAAGTACTCGAAATAATGCTTTCTGCTCGCCATCTTTGTTACAAAATGCTTGCTTCTCGTAAGAAAATTTTAACAACTGCTCGTGCTCACAAAAATAAACACGCTGCTCGTATGCTCGAAAATGCTCACAAAGACCATTCGATACCCCTTCTGATCGCAGGGTCGGCAGGCTTGGGTATAATGTATCAGATATTGGCGATTTCAAAATATGATTTGTAATGAGCTTATTTTGTGTAAGCCCCACAAGCTGCAGCACTAGCTTTCGGCCAACGATCACCCAACAACTTCGATTTACGGATTCAGTAAGAAACAGATACATCCTTTATATATATATTTATCCAGATAGCATAAAGATTGTTAGTAGAACATCTAACTAGATGTAAACGCGCAAAAGTCACAAAAATTTAGCCCTTATCCTAGCTGGTAAACCCAGATTCAGACAAACCAAGAATGCCGCCTCTTGAAGCTTTGAAACCGTTGCTTAAAATCCTATGAGTGACCACTCATTTTGTTTGTCTCAAAATGTAGATTCAAAAAATGACTGTTTAAATTATAAAATTCAGAAGTTAGTCATTTTTGCCATGCGCGAGTCTGATAGCGTGCAGACTTTTCAAAACGGATTAACATGCATGAAATGGTCCATATGAAACAAAAACGCTCAACGTAAACCAGTCAAAATTATCATACAACATGCAAGTTGTTCAAATAGGCCGCTCATTTCCTCTTTCAAAGATACCGGTAAACAAAACAATGGAGCACAAAAAACAAGATAAAAAAAATAACAGACATTAATTGATTAGACTAAAAATGCGAAATGCAGAAACGCATAAATTGATACAGTGATACACTAACCTTGCATGAAACACTGAAGTTATAGGAGCCAAAATTGTGTGAAAACAGCACGAACATACAGGTACAAGTACAAATAATATTTGAAAACGAATATATTGTCCTATCACATCAAACTAGCTTAGTAATAGTACATCAGTAACCATGCAAGAATATGATTATATAGCTCAGTTTTAAGCGACCGGAAATATTGACAAGCAAGTTAACCTTCTTCTTGAAATGTGTCTACTTGTTTATCACAAATTAGTTTATTTTGAAAATATTATTTTCATTAAAAACTTTGGCAACTCAATGTAATATATTGGTACTTAAACAAAATTAGTATTTGTCGATTGAATCTGTGACATTTTTGGCCTAATACACCTGAAATTATAATTGCACTCCTGTTTGACTAAAGATCTAGATTGGTTGCTCTTTGAACTTAAATACAAGAACTGATGCTTTAAATAGTTATAGTAGTCGTAGTATTACAGTGTTGTTGTACTATAGTTACAGAAGTATGCAGTAGCAACAGCAATATAGCAAAATTTAGCGTTAGCAATAGCAATAGAAACAGCAACAGCAATAGCAACAATAAAATAACAACAGCAGCAATAGCAACAGCAATAGCAATAGCAACAGCAACAGCAGCAGAAATAGCAATCGCAACAGCAACAGCAGCAGAAATAACAATAGCAACAGCAATAGCAACAGCAATAGTAACAACAATAGCAACAACAATAGCAACAGCAATAATAATAGCATTAGCAATAGCAATAGTAATAGCAATAGCAACAGAAATAGAAAGAGCAACAGCAATAGCAATAATAGCAATATCACTAGCAGCAGCAATAACAACATCAATAAAGCAGTAGCAACAGCAGCAATAAAAACATTAACACAGTTATAGAGATAGTTGTCTGAGTAAGAGTAGAAGTGCTGCGTGGTAATAAAGGCATAGTAGTAGCAGCAGCAGCAGCAGCAGCAGTAGTAGTAGTAGTAGTAGCAGTAGTACTGTAGTAGAAGTAGTAGTAGTGGTAGTAGTAGTAGTAGTAGAAGTAGTAGTAGTAGTAGTAGTAGTAGTAGTAGTAGTAGTTAATGGTAGAAGTAGTAGTTGTAGTAGTAGTAGTAGTAGTAGTAGTAGTAGTAGTAGTAGTAACAGTAGCCAAGTAGTAGTACTGAGTAGTAGTAGTAATATTAATAGTAGTGCATAGTAGTAAAGAAATCTGTTTGAAGTTGTTTTTGAGAAGTCTTGAAAAAAAGGTTTCAGTGCCAAATACATTGTAGAGATACGTGTACTAGGCACATGAAAATAAATTTTGTATTAAGCTCTCAATAACAAGCAATGTTTTAACGTAATTTATTCTGTGAAAATAAATTTGTATTTGCACCTGAAGCTGATCTTCCATTTTAATTAACGTTGCTCGTAAATTTTGGTCAAAGTTGTGCCTTACTGTCAGTCTTATAAAACGAGCAATAATAAGATAACTGTTGTTATCTTATTACTATTATTGTTAAAATTCTTTATTTATATGTTATAGTTATCATTATCATAACGTAGATCTGAAGCATGGAAAAACGCGTTTTGTTTGCCTTACATCAAGAACACATTTTTAAAACTCGCGTTAAGGTGTGGTAGCGATGATATACAGTTGTTGAACATCTTCGTCGGTATAACATGGTAGTTACTGAATTAAGATGGTTCGTAATTATGGTAGTTTCCCTGTTTCACAATTCTTCCGTTATCCGTAAAAATAATCGAGGATATGCGGTATTATACAGCGTCTGTTCATGCAGTGTATCGCTCGTAATAAAATACAATTGTACTTGTAGGCCAAACCGGCACGTGTCGTAGGTTTAAGTAGCAATTCTAAGGCAAAACAGACGCAAATTTAGTGTATACTAGTTCTTCATAAAGGAATTCGCTATAGGTTTGAACGCGATTAATACAGACAAACATATCTTTTAATTCTAAAAATCTTTTGCATGCAAGCAGCAAGCAACCGATGAGAATTCAAGTAAAACTTATTTGTTCAGTCTTGGTTCGAAGTCATGGTTCAAGTCAAATAAAACATCCCGACGAGCAGCTTTCAGTATCATTGCCGCATCCGGCACAACTTACCTTCTATCTAGGAACTCCACGCAAAATAAATTTTTCATGACCAACAAAGTTTATGTACTAGTTTGCATTTATTCTGATAGATGCGGTAAGCAAGAGTGAGGCAGGCAAAGCTGAATAGAGAAACCATGAGTTATGGAAGGTTACATAAAAATGACAAACAAATGTGCAACTTCATGTTACCTAAAACTTACTTCTAAGATTTTTGAATCTTAACCGACTTTCGTTACTAAATTTTGCTTTTTGGTAAGAAATATGAGGCAGTGATGATTAAGTTTGAAGTAAACGAGAAGTTACTGTCCGGGCGTGGACGCTAAAAGAAACTGTAACTATAGGTACAAAGTCTATAAGACCAGACTGTACACAAGCTAGTAACTTTTACACTTGTAACTTCCCGTAAAATCATTTAAAACAATAATAATTTTTTTTACCTTACACGAGACTTTGTAATAATTAAACTTGGGGACTTCTAAGATTTTGGGAAAAACATGAGACAATTATTACAAGATGTTTTAAAAAACCCGGACAACAGCCTATATGGACCATGAGCTGCATAACGTCTGCAAACGCGAGATTCGATTATATTAATAAATTTAGCTTCCTATGTTTTAAAAACAAAAAGTATTTGTGTCTCATAGCATGAATATAGTGGAAGAAATCAAACTCGCCAAAACGTAATATTTACAGAAGTTCAAAACTTGATACAAGACGAATGTTATCCATAAACTAGGACTGCAAACTCGCCCATGCAGCGTGCGGACTGCAAAGTTTTATCAAAAGAAATAAATAATTTCTCTATACCTCAGTAACAATTGCTACCTTTTTTCGTGGACTTCAAAATTCTTTGAATTGTCTGGAAAATAGCTGGATAGAACTAGTTCGTTGCAAGTTTCGCAATACGACAAGAATTACGTGATGGCACTTTACGGTTCCACGGTCAGGGATACACTAAGGGTCTCTCAACGACTCACGCTATTTCGTTATCTGTTTGTTTTCCTACAGTTGGTTTTCGTGTATTGGGTGACAACTCTAGAACAATGGCAGCTCGTAGCTAGTCGTACAAACCCGAAGATTCCCGAACAGTTTATTTATGGCAACGAACATTCTGTCGACAGGCGTGTGGCTTCTGAGGAAGATTCTAGAATACGTGGGCGTAGAATTAATTTGAATACAATTACGCTAAACACACGTACAAACAGTGTTTCGTTTTGCCATTATTTAACCGAGATTGAAATATATTCTATAAATTACAGTAAAAAAGTTTATTTTCAACGCGTTTCGAACTAAATTTCACGAGGAATCCTTACGCAATTCGAAAATCTAAGGAATTACGATAGCGTGACTGTCATGAGAGAACTGACAAGCCGGAAATTCTGACAAACGTATTTAAATTTATTAGTTACATCAGTTTTGATAGGTGATTTTTTTTAAATCAGGTATGTTGTCGTATGATCAACACAAAATACAAGCTAGCAGTTGCCAAACCGCTTTAAGTTTAAAAGTCAAACAACACGCGCGGACTTCATCTTAAAAATTAAAAGAATTTGGAAAGTAAGGTTTTTCGAAATATGAAAGTTGTTTTTGGAGTAAGAACTGATCTTAGACATAAAAATCAACTGAAGTTTGAGAAAACAATTGTAGTCCATAAAATAATTAAAGACTGATTCCTTTCTATTATTTATTCAAAACGGATTTTTAATCGTGCAGATTTGATGATAGCTTTCAGTTTTAAGGTACGTGATAGGAAGCTTAAAACTCAACGACAATGCGGAGCTTTGAGCGGAAATTAATCCTTACGAAGGCTACTAGAAACTTTTAACCTTCCGCCGTCTTGTCAAAATTATACGGAGGTTTTTAACTTTGAACTGATTCTCAGGGGCTGCGCTAAATTAAATGCTGGCTTTAAATTGATTATAGAAAGAGATATTATTTCTTTGGCTTTTTTTAAACCAAATTCGACCAAAACATTTACTAGCTATAGACATTCCGATGAGTTTTCACCTCGTAACAAGAAAATTGTAACTGTAACACTGTGAAGTCTCGTGACATTAGATTATGTTTCTTGTCTACGTTTGTTGACCACAAATAGCGACAGAGTATTCTAGAATGCAACTAGTGCACGCTTGTTATAAGTAATGTTTACATAAGAGCAGGAAGAATAAGGGAATCCCCACACTTTTTAACTTATATTCTCTAAGTTACCATTAGCTAAATGTTGAAAGAAAATCAATGTAATACTAAAGTACAGTCGGTCATATGGTTCTCCATAATTTTTGAACAAGTCAAGAATTATGGTTTGATCAAACTAGATGAAAGTAGAGTTTACCTATCCATAGACCATTGTTTCAAATATAAATCTATTAACAGGTTGAGCAGTGATGCTTTGTATCCAAAAATAGCTGTCGAATACACTCGGTATATTTTATAAGAACGAGGCTGCTGAAACCGTTCTTCAGTGATTTTTTGATGACTTCAGCTTCAAAATTTTCTTAAAATATTCTTAAATTACCATGTTTGTCCGGGAAGTGTGTATTTTATAAAACAAAGAACGTCAATTTGAATGCAAAGATGGAATGACACAATGAAATGGACCTCCTTTGTACATTAGTTTGTATTGAATCCACACGAGTTCTGGTTTTCAGCAATCGACTGTATTAAATCTATGTGAGGTACTATAAATGTGTTTTAAATTTGATAATTCTCTTTGTGAACAAACTGAATAATCCGATATATTTTTATTCATTTTAATTTCAATCACTCCGGCTGAATAAAATGTTAGTTCTTATTTCAGCCTCAGCGTTCTAACGATGTTCTTTATTTTTTCCGGATTTCAGCCTCAACGTTCTTTTAAAATATGTTCTTATAAAATATACTGGTTCCAGTTCTTGCATTGACGCTAAAAATATTCGGCAGAAAGCTGACTTGTTTGTTTTCAAGCTTTGCCGTTGGCAACACTATTAAAGAGGTCTGAGAGGTTAAAATGTAAATTGTTTCAGCTTTGTTTATATCCTGTCGTTCAAAACAACTTGCACGACAGCTCTCGGAAGGACGTCTGTACATCACACAGAAAGTGGCCGATTGTTCTAGAAAATTCTTTTGACGTCATTCCAAGAGGAAAAATATATGTCACGCAGAGCACGGAGTGTTTGTGCATGTGGCGGTATTCGCCCGGGCATTCTAGTCAATAAATCAATTATAATGTTTTTGTGCACGAATTTATCTGATAAACTATATATACTGCAAACATTTCTCAGAAAAATTCGAAGAAATTAAAGCAAACGAACAAGAATTACTAAGTTTTTGTGGATCTGTTTGTGGACTGTAGTTCAGGAGTCAACGAGTATTTAATTGCTGAAACTGACCAAGGGCACACATTATTAAACCAATATGGGTTGTTTTTTTTAATCTGGCATGTTGTCTGAACACAAAATAAACACTACTGGTTGCCAAACCGCTTTAAAAGCCAAACAATGCGCGTGGACTTCATCTTTAAAATTTAAGGAATTTGAAAAGTTAGGTCGTCCGATATATATAAAAGTTTGAAACCCTGTTTTTGGTGTAAGAAAATTTTAGTTATAAAAATCAACTGAAATTGGAGAAAAGAATTGTAGTCTATAAAATTATTGAAGACTGGTTTTCATTATTATTCTTTTAAAACGAATTTTTAATCGTGCAGACTTGATGATAACTGTTTTTAAGTTAATCCTTCAGGTTACGTGATAGGAAGCTTAAAACTCAACGACGATGCAGAGCTTTGAGCGGAAATTGACCCTTACGAAGTTGAATTCGAAATAGTTACTACTATAGAAACTTTTAACATTCCGAAAGAAGATATCTAACTCCTTTTAAACTAAACTGGCGACGGGAAAAACGTTGACGCTATAACTTGTTTTAAAGAAAATGTTTACAATTTGCGTTTTAAGATATTTTATAATCTAAAACTTTCAGTTTACTCAAAAGTCGACCGAATCCTTAATCTTGTGACTAAGGATTCATATGTTTCCAATGGCAATGTGTGTGTACGCTTGTCAAAAGTTTCATTTGTACTGATTCTCGGGTGCTGTCCTAAATGAAACGCTGGCTTTAAACTAAACATGGAAAAAATGTTATTTCAGTTTGTTTTTTTAAACCAAGTTCTAAACATTTGCTATAGATAATTCAGATAGGTTTCCGCCCAAGAAAATTGTAACTGTAACATTGTGAAGTCTCGTGACATTAGATATGTTTCTCGTCTGCGTTTGTTGACCACAAATAGCGACAGAGTATTCTAGAATGCAACTAGTGCACGCTTGTTATAAGTAATCTTTACATAAAAACAGGAAGAATAAGGGAATCCCCACACTTTTTAACTTATATTCTCTAAGTTACCATCAGATGAATCTTGAAAGCAAATCAATGAAATAATAATAGTATATACATTTCACTTCAACGCAAGAATCTTATTCCCTATAATTTCTGATCAAGTCTAGAAGTATGGTTTTATCAAACTAGAAGAAAGTAGAGTTTACCTATCGATAGACCGTTGTTTCAAATATAAATCTATTAACAGGTTGAGCAGTGATGCTTTGTATCCAAAAATAGCTGTCGAAAACACTCGGTATATTTTAGAAGAACATGTTTTTTTTAACTGAGGCCGCTGAAACTGATCTTAATTTTTGATGATTTGAGCTTCAAAATCTTCTTAAAATGTTCTTAAATTACCATGTGTGTCCGGGAAGTGTGTATTTTATAATACAAAGCACGTCAATTTGAATGGAAAGATGGAATGACGCATTGAAATGGATCACTTTTAGTGTAAACTAGTTTTGTATTGAATCCACACGAGTTTTGGTTTTAAGCAACTGACTGTATTAAATCTACGTGAGATATTATAAAAGTCAGTTAATAATTTGATAAAGATCCATATAATTCTCAAAGAAATTGACATGTTTCGGCATGCCTCATGCCTTCATCAGAATAACGAATTCAAGTTGCACATAGCATATAGATGGATTTAAACAATAGAATAAAATAAATAAAGAACATAGTACATGGAGGGTTAAAGTGCATGATAGTTTTAAGTTCGGCATGTGTAAGTTGTTGACTAAGTGGGGGCTTTTTCCCAACGGATATGAATAGCCTCTTTGATTTTAAGTTGTGAGATGTTTGCGGCCCGATCTATGATGGAAAAACAGTTAGGCGCGCATTTCGACTTTGTTTATTCAGTCGCTCACTTGAAAAGCTCTCGGAAGGACGTCTGTACGTCACACCGTCTGGAAAGTGATCGCTGGCTCCAGAAAGTTCTTATGACGTCATTCCGAGAGCAAAAAATTTATGTCGCGCAGAGCATTTTGGAAAATTTGTGCACGTGAAGATATTCGCCCGGGCATCAATTAAAATTGGTTTTGTGCACGAATTCAGTTATCTGATAATCTGTATACAGCAAACATTTCTCAGAAAAATTCGAATAAATAAAATCAAACGGACAAGGATGACTATATTTTTGTTGATCTGAACTTTGTGTGTAGACTTGTACTTGTAGTTTAGAATAGTGAACATTTATATTATCAACGTTATTGAATTGCTGAAACGGACCAAGAGCAAAATATAATTTTTTTAAATGAAGTTGCTTTGAAGAAACAAATACCTTTCGTATAAAGGAATGATAGTTACTGAAGTAACTGTTTGAACTGGAGTGAAAGCCGCTTGAGATTCGTTCGTGTAATTTGTGACTTAGCGCCCGTTTTCTTGCTGCTCGAAATCAGATACGCGCTTTTTTATGAGAACCAGCAAAGTCAGTAAATTTTGCAGAGGTTCATTGTTCTCAATTGTTTTTTGGCAATTTCAGCCTCAATTTATTCTTAATTTGTTCTTATTTCTGTGAGCGACTTTTATTGACGAAAAACTGACAAAATAAAACAAGGTATTGGAAAATCATGGAACTCCTTGCGCCAGACATGTATTGTACTCTTGTACGGCTGAATTATAGGCGAACTACCTTCGTTGTTTGTTGAGCAGTCTTTACAGTGAATCTTTTTATGTTTTATCGCTAGATTTTAGTCAATTTTCTACCACAAAAACTTTCCTGGTAATCAAGCCTCAGAATGAACTTGTTCTTAAATCGTTAGAACTTAAATTTTGGCCAATTTGAGCCTCGTTGTTCTTATAAAGTTGTTCTTATAAAAAAGAGCGTGTGTATAATGACCCACGGGGCAGCCCGTCAACCTGCCAAAGGTGACGATCACTTTTAGAAAAATAAAATATTATTTTTATATATACATGCATAAACTTAGTACAAGAAGAATATTATCTTACTGGCATGGGCTCTTGAACATAAATTTTACTGTTTTCTACCACAAGGAATACGAGGTAAATTTTCGCGCATCTTTTCTCACGACCCCATTCCGAAACAGATTGCCGAGCCATTGCACACTGTACACCCCGTATAATGGCTAAAATCGTTACGAGAAAAGTTGCAGACATTGCTGACAAAAGTAAATCTAATTTTCTTTTCGAAATGATTTCAGTTGCAACCTTTGCAGGAGCCATTGAGTGTGTAACGTGGCTTGCAATGCCGTGACTGGTATAACTCGTCTCACCCTGAATGTCGTTGCAAAGCAAGTTGCACGAAAAACTGCCTCGTGTAACATCACTTTTTTAAACGGCCGTATTTATCCAGAAATATGAATTATTTTTGTCTCCGACGAATTATTTGACCGGACGAATTATTCCTCTAAATGAATACGAAGACTTCACGCTGTTTTTTTTATAAGAACCAGTAAGTTTTGCCGAGGCTCATTAATTGTTCTTATTTTTTTGGCGATTTCAGCCTCAATTTGTTCTTAAATTGTTCTTATTTCTGTGAGCGGTTTTTATCGAAGAAAAAACAAAATAAAACAAGGCATTGAAAAATGAAACGCCTTGCGCCACACATGCATTGTACGGCTGAATTTAGAGGCGAACTAACTTAAATTTCATTCTTTGTTGAGCAGTCTTTAGACTTTAGAGTAAATCTTTTTATGTTTTATGCTGTTTTAGTCAGTTTTCTACCACAAAATGTTTCCTAGTTATCAACAACAACAACAACAACAACAAAAACTTTATTCAGTGCTCAGATGGAATTGATTACAAGAGCATTGTATTAAGG
>JAOCPT020020292.1:0-14453 GCA_026546935.2 Palythoa grandiflora | reverse complement strand
CTTATCCATCTTCAGGGCACCACAAACTGATCCATCTTTAGGACTCCATAGACTGACCCATCTTCAAAGCGCCATAACCTAATCCATCTTCAGGGCACCATAACCTGATCCATCTTCAGGGCACCATAACCTGATCCATCTTCGGGGCACCATAACCTGATCCATCTTCAGGGCTCCATAACCCTTATCCATCTTCGGGGCACCATAACCCTGATCCATCTTCAGGGCTCCATAACCCTGACCCATCTTCAGGGCTCCATAACCCGTATCCATCTTCGGGCACCATAACCCTGATCAATCTTCAGGGTTCCATAACCTTATCCATCTTTAGGGCTCCACAACCCTTATCCATCTTCAGGGCACCACAACCTGATCCATCTTTAGGCTCCATAACCCTTATCCATCTTCAGGGCACCACAACCTGATCCATCTTTAGGACTCCATAGACTGACCCATTTTCAAAGCACCATAACCTGATCCATCTTCAGGGCACCATAACCTGATCCATCTTCAGGGCACCACAATCTGATTCATCTTCAGGGCACCACAATCTGATTCATCTTCGGGGCACCACAACCTGATCTATCTTCAGGGCTCCATAACCCTTATCCATCTTCAGGGCACTATAACCCTGATCCATCTTCAGGGCACCATAACCTGATCCATCTCCAGGGCTCCATAACCTGATCCATCTTCAGGGCACAACAACCTGATCCATCTTCAGGGCACCACAACCTGATCTATCTTCAGGACTCCATAACCTGACCAATCTTCAGGGCTCCAAAAAGTTAAAGGTAAAACTTTATTGACACTCCCCATGGGGGCTTTTCAGTGACAACTATACAGCAGCTAAACTCCTACTTTCGTTTTATGTTAAAGATTCTAAATTCATTGTCAATAAACAAAGCTTCTGGGACTGACAAGATACCTGTTCGTGTCCTTAAGGACTGTTTGCCTTACATAGTATCATCCATCACGTCAATTATTAACGCCTCTTTTCTAGCGGAACATTCCCAAGTGCTTGGAAAATTGCAGAAGTGTCACCTATTTTAAAACAAGGTGACTTTGCCCCCGGTTTTGTCTAAAGTGTGTGAAAAGATCGCGTTCAATCAACTTACACCGTACTTGGCTACTAAAGAACGCCTTTCAACAAAGCAAAGTGGAAATAAAAAATGGCACTCCACTGAAACATCTTTAATTCATCCTACAGATTCTATATTCAAATCAATGGACCAGAAAAAAATAACTGCTGCTATTTTGCTCGATATGAGTAAGGCGTTTAACAGCATTAACCACTCTATACTACTAAGTAAACTTCAGGACATCGGTATTTCACCTTCTAGTATCTCTTGGTTTGAGAATTATCTGTCGCAGAGACTCCAAGTGGTGCGTATCAATTCGACGCTGTCTGATAAATTACCTGTGGTGAGCGGTGCTCCTCAAGGCAGCATCCTCGGTCCTGTTTTGTTTAGCATATATATAAACGATCTCCCGACAATTAGGGCACCATAACCTGATCCATCTTCAGGGCTCCATAACCCTTAGCCATCTTCAGGGCACCGTAACGTAATTCATCTTAAGGGCACCAGAATTTGACCCATCTTCAGGGCACCAAAACCTGATCCATCTTCAGGGCACCAAAACCTGACCCATCTTCTGGGCACCAAAACCTGACCTATCTTCAGGGCACCAAAACCTGACCCATCTTAATGCATCTTGTCCAATTCAAACACTGCACATTTTGCACAAGTCTAAATTGTTCTGTAATACTGAAATGTAAACATTGCATTTTAATTCTGTGTAGCAATGAGAACGAAAAAATTTATTTTGTGGGGGAAGCCCGACTAACATCCAGGAGCCATGGTTAGTGATACTTTCCTGAGAAATGTAGACTAACCCAGAAACTGAACTAAGAATGAATGAATATTAAAATTTTTTTAAGGAGCAATCGAGTTGTATATTAATGATGTTTACGTTTAACTTAAACAAGACCAAATGGTACTTGGGTTAAACTGCCCCCACAGCTTAATTAATTAGTCACAATCACTAGTCTTTTTTTAGACTACTGCTACATATTCAGTGTAAATTGGTTGGGAGATACATTTGCTTCGGCCGTCAGTTGTTGACTGGCGGCTAATTGAGCGATTTTTGCGAATTACCGGTCCAACTTGCCTCAGTCTTTTTTATATTGTCGGAAGAAAGTTGGCAACCTGTGATTCGGCTGGCAGAACAAAGTTTATTTCACCAATGTCCTTCGCAGAAATTGCTGATCAGAAAGGGTGTGATGTATGTAATCAGGCACCGTGTGATTGTTGTCAAATTGCGGAAACTCAACCTGGAACTCTTAGTAAGTTCTTTTGGCTGGTACGGTAGGTTAGTGACATTATTTTATTGAAGGTCTCGGCAGAGCGAGCTAAATAGTTGGAGCACCATTTTTGGTCATATTTGCATATTTCACTGGGTTTAGTATTTAAGGTTTTCTCTTGACCATTCTTTTGTCATTTTAGAAGTATCTACACCAGACACGTTTATATATTTTAGAAATATAACAGTTTGTAATAAAATTCCAAAGTTTCTGAAAGTTGATTTTCTGCGTGAGAAAAAAACCCTGATATTTAACCAAACGGAAATGCACACAGCGATAACATGATCAGGACTAAGGCTTGACTCATTTAAAGACGAACGATATTTTCCTTTACCGGATGCTAACAAAAACGTCTTTTGTTTGTGTGTATAAATAAGTCGTCACACCAGCTCATCTGTAATATTGTTCTGTGAATAGTAATAGAAGAACTTTGTCTTTTATAAGTTTAGATTTAAGCAATAATTTCACAAAACAAGTTCTAAACTCGTTTATATTTCCATGTGTTTACACCACAATGCAATCGGCAAACTGATAAGTGATACAGTTTCAGAACCCGCAAGGACACCACGCCAATCTCGTACAGATACACATAGAGACAGTTTTATACCCAGGGGAAATAAATTCTGAAGCTAGTAGAACTTTTATTTATCGTGTACCATTTTTTTATTATCTTTTGTTCGTGGAACCATGCATCCGAATATTTTATTCTCAAGTTTACATTGGAAAATGAAACCACTCGTATCTTTTATTCTCAAGTTTGGAATGGAAATGTAACAATCCGAATGTTTAATTCTGAGGGTTGCTCAATAGAATTTATTTCTATTATCGGTCAATTTTATTCTTTTCGCCGTTTTCTTGTCTCTAATTCATTTCGGATAAATCTATTCATTGCTTGCAGTTGATTAGGTGTCAGCACAATTATGGCGGTCTGGTCAAAGATCTTTTTGCCATTTTGTTTTTGTCAGAAATAACCAAGAAGGTCCGGTAGTTTGCGTTGGGACTGATTGTAATTTTTTCAGTGTAGATTGCGTTTACCATCACTCAGAAACTGCACCGCTGGATAAAGAGCGAACCAGAATGGAAAATCCCAGTAACCTACATCACGTGACACTCCATTTAATCCTTTGGTCGCATTTCTGTCTTCTTTCGCCACTTTTGTGCAAGCTTTTAGCTAAATAGGATACTTGACAAGGAAAAACATATTTATTTCCTTATTTCTAAATAAACACGGAACAAAAATTAAGAAAGTAAGGATGAGTTCGGTTGAGTTGTTGCAGCGATTGGTATAATTTTATACCGAGAATAAAACGTATAGATTCTTTACTGGACTGATACAGTTTTTCATGACTGTTCAGTCTCAATGGAATACTCCAAATCAACTAGAATAAGTTTTATTTATCCCAGCCGTTTTTTTCACGGGTCAAAATGGAGTACGCAAGCCGCCCTAAGCGGAAAACGACAGTTGTTGTGTTGCGTGATGAGATAGAGTGGACTTTATGCTGGAAAACATACACACTCACAGATACGCAACACTCATTGGGAAGCTACCCCCCATCGAAATTAAGCTTTCGCGAAGAACCGAACGACTCATAGCAGGGAAATTCAATGTCGCCTTTGTCAATTAATTATATTTTTCTTTCAGTTTTGAAGAAAAACACTTTTCAATTGAAGAAAAAGTTATTGTACGATGTTGCCGTATATCAGTGATTATCATAAAGTGTATTTTAAAATTAAGAATTTTTCTTGGCCCATTTCTAAAGATGAAAGCAGGATGCATATAATTTGGTTTGTCAAAGTGTTTAAGGAGGGCAGCTTGACTCCAATCCTGCAACGCACACCGCCATTCTTTTATTGGTTTTCAGACTCGTTATTTTATTCTCTCTTAAAAGGGAAAAAAATTCAAACGTTTTTTTATTTCTTTACGTTTTAATGTGCTTAAGCACCAAGGGCCAAATTTACGAAAAACTTGTAATGTGCCCAACTTAACATATAATGACGTGCAAATGAGCAAATTCTATTTTTCGATGCCTCATTTGCATTAAGACTGGCACATGGAGTTCGACGTTTTATTTGGCCCAGGCGTTAGATGTTTAGTTCGCAACTTTTATTCTGTGTTCTTTTGTTTTAATCTGCCTTTCAAATCGGGTAATCTTTTGTCAGAAAATGAGTTGATGAAAGACCTCCTGCCGAATTTGTTAATTACCTCATAAATTTTAAAAACTAGCAGAAGTTTACGCGATTATTTTCGTATGAATAGTCTGTGTAAATACAACCGCAACATTCTAGGTAGCAGTATCAGTACAAATAGATTCAGTTACAACCAGAAAGCTCCGTGTATTTAAACGAAAAATTGCAAATTGAGCTCATGCTATTAGCAAACTGATATAAGTCATGAATGCAGCTGATTAGTAGTTGACTGAGCAATGAATAATATTTTGATTTAAAGCACCTACTTGAGCTAAATTATTTATGTATTACATTCTCTAGAGCAATATTTCGTTGCTAAAGCTTCGTATCTTCAAAGTCGTCCGTGAATCGAATACACCTCGGTATCGCGGCTACCTCCCGCTGAACTGAGGAAATTGAAGTTTTCCTCTGATCTGTATCATTTTGGCCATTAACTTTCTCTGTAGGTTTACTTGCTTTTACAGCTTTGTACAAATGTGAATTGACGTTTTCCATTGGTGATTGCAGCTGTTTCAATTTTTCTGGTTGAAAATTGCAAATATGATTGCACTCTTCGCCCTTACAAAACAGTAACACACCGTCTTTTAAATTATTTGCACCCAGCGGCGTTTTCTGGCTATTATATTTGCGTTGAGAAAGATTTTCGGCATTGTCCGCTGTATTGCACCTTTTCCTCCTTATTTCTGGCTCTGGCATAATATGTACGTAACCATCGCTTTTGCAAGCTATAAGTTTTTGCTTATCAGGTCCGAAAGGATCTGGGAATTCTAAGATTTTGCCTCCTTCAGAGTTCGATTTCATTTTGTTAAATGCTTCGTTGAGACGCATTCCTCCGCTTCGCTTTAAGCTTATTTGATGCTGACAGGTTTCGTCGTCAATCAAACTTTCGCAATCTTTTTCAGCTCGACTCGGTTGGGTACTTTTACTGCGGTACTTTCCCCTCCGCAAGGCTCCTCTTTGTCTGTTGAAGTTGGTCAAGTCAGCTTCCTTTTTAGGTGAATAAGCCGATTTGTTCTTGAGAGACCGGTGAATCATTTCAGCAGGAGCGCTGACCACTCTGAAAGATATTCGAAACACTTCTTTGCAACCATCACGAAAGTTTTTATTGTAAAACCCATAAATGATTGGGTTAACACTGCTCTGACTAAGACCTAAGGAATAAGTGATCAAACGTACATGGTCTACCGGTTTCGCTCTTCTTAACAATGGCTGAATAATGCCAACGTAGATAAATAAAGGCAGCCAAGTAACCAGGAAGAAAAATATTACTGTTATTAACATTTTTAACACTTTCTTCTTTGTCTTCGCCAATCGCGAAGCCGGTAAACCTGCAACGTTTTTACCGGTGATCGCCTTGGGCCTTCTCCAAACGGTTAAATAAATCTTCGTATAAAGTACGATTAGAATAATCAGTGGTATCACATAACCTAAGAGGGACAAAGCAGTCGTGTAAATTAGACCTGATACCACATCAGTTGGTATTGTGGCGCAATACGGGTATGATGTGTTGGATATCTCGTCAATCATAACTTGCAATTCAGTTAAGTAAAGGCTCGGAGCTGTTATTACTAAAGCGAACATCCATGCAGCTGCTATGAGTTTGTTCGCTTTCCTGAAAGTCATTATGTTCAATGGACGAACAATTGCTTGGTGACGATTCATTCCAATCGTTATGAGAAGAGTTAAAGAAGCCAACGGTGCTAGATACTGGACAAATCTACCGACCTTGCACATTGTTAGCGTAGATGCGTTCAGATTTAACTCCGTCTTCTCAAAGTTTATAACGAGAAACAAAGGGATTCCAAACACACACACAATCAAATCACTGACGGCCAAGTGTAACACAAAACGGTTCATAACGGAGCGCAGTTTTTTGGCTCGGCATATGACAGCAACAACAAGCCCGTTTCCAAATGCTCCAAAAATAGCCACGATGCTTAATGCCGAAACAACTGCATTAGTAAAGCTTTTACGGTAACTTTCAGTAACCACGAGAGAGAGAGTAATGTTCGTCATTTTCTTTTTCTTTTCAAAAGGCAGATATTTAAATTTCTTTGTTCGCTAGAGTGAAGGAAACAGGGAGAGTCCCTCGAGGTTTAAGTTATTCTCGATTGAGAGCCATACACGTGTTTTGCTGCTCCAACTGACCTTAGTTGTTATCCACACAAACACCGCTAACGTTTTAGAGTTCATGAACAGTCTTCCTCAGTCAAGCGGAAAAACGCATTTCCTCCATTAAAAGTGACGCAACTTCCAAAGTTGACGTTGATTGAGAATGAATATTAATGATTGACTGCACCGGTGGTTGAATGGTGTTACGTTCAAATCTATACCGGCTGATTGAGAGCTGATTAATTTTAATATTGCTTTTTAATGACGTCCTACAAAGAAGAATTTTACAGCAATAATTGGAAAGTTTTGTACATTCCAACTTAAATAATATTGTGGATAACAAATACACACCTAGGAGAGTATTTCAGTGCTTTGCTTATGGGAGGAAGCGATAAAAATATGGAAAAATCAAATAGAATTTTAATTTTTAGAGATGTATTATATTTGCCTATGTTTTATTCACCTTGTTTACTCAGTATCTGATTTTAATACTTAACTTTATAACAAATGTTTGACTTTGAGTATTACAAGAGGCCCATTAGGAAAAACATAGTAAATCATGGATAATTGTAAAATGTTCAAGGTCCAAATTTATTAGCTTATATAATTTTATTTGGAAAAAATAAAATTTTTGCATGACAGAAATCTGTTTAGATTATAATCGTAAAACTCTCGATTCAAAATCGAAATAAAATATTATACTGCGCTTTCCAATAATCAATATTAAGTCTTAAATAAATGCGGAACAGATTTTAGAGTTGTACACTGGTTTAAAAGCAGTGACTAGAATTTCGCTTTATTTTTCTCAGCGTTTAAACAAACGCAATTTTCTAATAACTAAGATTAATTTTCTAAAGTAATGTGAGAGTTTTCACTTAACGAACTAGTTAGACAATATTTGAAAATAAACACAACCTTGACCGTCAAATTTGGAAAGCCCGCGCGTTGCTGGGTAACGGGCTCGGCACGGCAGTACTGGTACCTAGTGGTAGTGACTGGCCCCTTTTCAAAGTCACAGATTCGAAAACTCGGGTAACGGCTGGACATTTTGTTTTATTAGTTCGATATAACTACATATTTACCTGCCATTTCAGTTAAATGACTAAAGATTGATATGTTATTATAATTTATATCTCAACCCGGGCGCGTACCAATACCGTAATTTCCTCGAATAAGCGCTGCCCTCGATGAAACTGCGCTATCGAATGATTATTCACCGATTACTCGAGGAATTCCACATAACTACAACTACCCACTAAATAGTGAGACACAAAACAGCACTGCAAAATTTGTATGTCGGTGGTTGTGACTGACCAACAACAAAACACGATCAAATTCATAACATTACGGCTAAATTGACCAATCAGCCATCATGAACTAGACTGACGCTGCTCTATCTTAATCAAGGCATTTTTTGCCACGAAATTTAGCACAATTATAGAGATATACTTAAGTCTCAAACAACAAAGTCGTGTCGGCGAATTTGCGATCTTGAAAAGAAGTCCTGGTTAACTTTTTATTAACCAATTTCTGCGTCTCTTAATTAAACTATACTTGCAATTTTCTAGAAAAAAATTTTATAAGATGATCGGCTTTCACAAGCAAATATCGCTGACACGGTTTTGATCGACACACGTTTGTAATTTGGTTGAGACCGGGTGCTCCAATAATCGAACTTAAAGATAGAACCGATAGAACGTTTCTTTTTCTTTGCTTCTTTCCACTTACCCTTGTCTCTATGTCTTTGTTCTTGATGATAACGTTTCGGCAGTCCTGCCCTCTTCAGATCACAACGATTTATCAAATTGTCTGTCAACGTGATTTCTGTTAATATGGTGTCGGGTGTGGGATTCGCATTTGTCGTTTTTGTCATGTCTTTCCAACGTTTTTTTTTCAGTCCTTCAATCCACGTACTATCTCCACTCTTGGAACAGCTCCTTGTCTAAATTCTGCTCTTGAATTCATCAAGTTACAGGTGCTGTCAGTCAAACTCCTGTTAATTCTTACTCCCTCATCGATTTGTCTTGTTAGTGGGTCTTGGAAGAACCTTGTTGCTTCATAGCTGTATATAGCCGTCTCTCCCTGATGGGCGGTCCGGTCATGTTTGTAGAGTGGATTTCCTTCTTGCTTGTTCTGGTGGCCCCTTGTATGCTCCATCATTCTACTGTAGAGTGTTCTGCTTGTTTCCCCATGGTATATCGACTCGGTATTTTTGTCTTGGCATGTTACGCATCTAATTGTATATCCTGCCCCTCCTTGCGTTATCTTTAAACAATTCTTCCTCTTCGATGATGAATTGAAGAGCAGAATTTAGACAAGGAGCTGTCCCAAGAGTGGAGATAGTACGTGGATTGAGAGACTGAATAAAATAGTAAAAAAAAATTAAAAAAAAAACAGCGTTGGAAAGACATGACAAAAACGCCCACATCCGACACCATATTAACAGAAATGACGTTGACAGACAATTTGGAAAATCGTTATCATCTGAAGAGGGCAGGACTGCCATAGACATAGAGACAAGGGTAAGTGGAAAGAAGCAAAGAAAAAGATGTTCATTACCACGGACACAGTAGCCCGATTAAGAACACTTAGAAGTTCAAAATCTGACTCTAAAAGGGTACGGCTTCATTTCGAGACACTAAAAGGTACGCGAGGGTTTTATTTCATGCCCTAAAAGTTTCGCCGAGTACCGCTATCCATTTCTTTAGGGAGTTGTCCCTCAGGCTACAGCTGTTATTAGTAATGCACGTAACGATGCCAGAATTTACTGCTGTCTTCTGTAATTGGGTCTATAATTTCTTCAGACTCGCAGAGCTGGTTTGTTGCTTCCATCTTGCAGCTGCATTATTTGAACGGTACAGAAACCGTGCCGCATGTACACAGCTAAAAACAGTTCTTTCGTCAACGGTTAAGTGCAATAAACAGTAAGGAGCGCTAAAAGATCTGTAAGATACACGAGCCACTTAAATAGACTGTTCCCACGGTTAAAAGGATAATTGCTTGTGCGCCAGGTGACAAGTTGGAACTACTCAGATTTACCCCCGATTAAACTTAAAGCCTGGTACTCAGTGGCCGGCTTTTTGTCTTTTAATAAGCTCCCGAATTTTTGTCTGAGACAATTTGTCTGAATGCAAGGTTTGCCGCACGCAAACCAATTATTTCCCGGGTTATTGGAGCCTGACCTCTGTCTTCTATAACAATTTCTCTTAACAGTGTCGGTCTGAGAAAACCAAGCAGATGAGACGGTGAGGATTGGGAAATCCCGACCAAATTCCTAGCATTGGAAGATTATTCTTTTATTGCTTTCGTTGTTTCTTATGTATAGCCCTCCCCCTTATAACGACTCCCTGGTATGTGAAAATTGAGTCCGATTTTTGGTCATCTTTAGCTGATTATTTGCCATAAAGACTTGCAAAAAACTGATTTTACAACGTGAAAAAGAAACGTTGAGACGCACGTACGATATTTCAGCTGGCTATCTTCAGGTTTAGGAGTTTTAAAAATAGAACAATTTAATAGAACAACGTTACGGCTTTTTCGGTATTTGTTTGAAAAAGTAACGGACGGAAGTTAACACGCTATTTCCTTAACAAGCGAACAAACGAACAAATCCCTACTGAAACCATCTGCAATCTTATCCTTATAATCTTGACCAAAATAATTTTGGCTTCATCTTTTGCTAACTTATTTCTGTGTAAGTTTGAACATGATGCCCTCACTAATTCACCCTATAAACCACACGCATGGCTTAGATACATTGATGACATTTTTGTGGTCTGGACTGACTGACGGCCAAGAAAAATTACAATTATTTGTTGATTATCTTTTAAAAAACTTACACTCTACCATGAAGTTGCAATTGACGTGTTCACAATCTTCGGACAAAATACCCTTTCTTGATGTAATGGTCGCTCTTAAGGATGGATCTATAGAAAAACTTTTCCACTGAACCCACTGATAAACACCAGTACTGTCATTTAACGTTATCTCGTCACTTGCTGTGTTTGTTCCATTGAACCAGCCGTGCCGGAAAACTACATATCACACACTACAAATGAGCTCATTAATTATCTTGTCAATAGAGTCTTTTTACGACTATATACGATAAAATGTTTCTCACACCCCAGATACAGCGAGCTTCTGATATTGCTGGAGTTGACGCAGGGTGTGTGTAAAAGATGGATACGGACGGCGGACGTGCAGACGCGGACGAACAAAATGCGGACGGAAAAAATGCGGACGGAGAAAATGTGGACGAAGAAAATGCGGACGAAGAAAATGAGGACGAAGAAAATGCGGACGAAGAAAATGCGGACGGAGAAAATGCGGACTAGATAAAAATGATGCACAAGAAATGTTTAAAAAAGTTTTTGGAATAAACTTTTGCAAACATCAAGTAAAGCATTTTCAACTTAGTGACTTTTTATATTATTAATTTTAAGATAAAGTGGATGTACAACCAGTGTACTAGTGTGTCATTTTAAGGGATGTGGGGCAGACAACATTAACGTCATCAAACTCGATGCAAAAACGCGCGATTACACTGCATACGGTCTCTAGCTCTAGCCAACTGAATTTTTTTGGTAGCAGTTGAGATCGCTTGTAAGCAATATAGGCAAAACCTTATTGTTATTTAGAATTGAGCGGCCAAGTAAAAGTATTCGATAATCGATAGGCTTCATGCCTTTTTAAAAATAATATAGCCAATACCTATAATGCATGTCAAGTTGCCATTTTAACGCCCCTGCAAAAATATTCGGCGAGCGATACGCGTATGGTAAACCGATAATTACTTCAGTATTTGACATTTTTCGACAGAATTATCACCTACAAATGTTTTATCCCTGCATTTTGTTCGTCCGCCGTCCGTATCCGTCTTTTACACACACCCAGTTGACGCACTCAAAATTAAACCCAGGCCGAAATCTGAAACTACCCATCACATATAACCCTTCCGTACCTAACATTGTTCGCATCATTAACAAACACTCTAACATACTCCATTTATCAGAACGCTACAGGAATATTTTTAAAAATCTTCCTATGGTAGCTTATCGTAGATGTAAAAATATTAGTGACTTATTTTCATAGCCCAACGAGCTACAGGCTTGAGTAACTCCAGAACAATTTCTGGATGTTTCGGAAGTCATACCAATTCATTGTACCAAATGACCTTTTATCGAAAACAGTCGCAAAAAGCATACCTTTCATACCGCCGGTAAAAACTATTCTGTTAAATCTATTTTAAAATATTTCTTGTTCTACTTTCGATGTTATCTATATGATCCAATGCAGTCTTTGCAGTCAATAATACATCGGTGAAACTTAGCGTCCCCTGACCGTTTGAAGCCGTTTCAAGACTTTCAACAAGCACAGAAGACGGCCAATGGCATCCTAACGGCAGTTATACGCAGTTTCTTAACACTTAACTTTCTTAGCTATGATTACTCCCTGTCTCCCACACAGATATAGTTATATGATAAGAGTTTTTCAGAAAATAACACTTATTTCTAGGTTTTCTATATTATACAATAAGGTCTGTATTTACATCACAAGCAATCATAGCTCAGTGTGGGTGGTATGAGAGTAAGTAACGACATTCAGAAAATTTGTGACTTTATATGACAATATCTAATTTTTGCCGTCGATCGGAAAAAAATACTCATTATGTAAAATAAACTGGAAATAAACATACCTTAAAGCTTAAGTTGGCTGTTCGAAGTTGTTTTTGCGGTCAGAGAGCGGGTTTTGGGTTCTTACGAGTGGTTTGTGGTTAACCGTTATTAAATATGAGAAGGACGGAACCCTGAACCTTCAAACTTTTCACCGTCCTGACCGGCCGGACTAAATCCCTCCAAACATCTTTCACTCGCCGTTTGAAATCCTATACTTTCTCCATCAGCAGGAAGTAAAATACTTTGTTTATCAACCATCGCTTTCAAAGCGAGCTAAAATTTGAAATTTTTTTTTGCAGCGGCCAAGCGCTCAACTTTTTTGAAAAATCTTAAAAGTCTCAACAACATAACCTTTACCGTTCTTGCCCGGCCACAAATAAAAACATTATGGCCATTTTAATGGAGAAAAGTGTAGAAACCTGCTACGGACTGTATGTATGTCGAACTGGTGACTGACACGGACAACTAAAAAATTTCTCATGCGATATTTTTGTGCTACTCACGAAAACATACGCAAAGATCTTTTTTTTTCCTAATTGCTTGTACGGTGTATTCGGACATGATCAAGAAAATATCTGTCTTAGAAAAAAAACTAAACATCCTACAGTTATGATAACCAACTGTGCGTGAAGCTTTTGACAATAAAAGTATTCCATTAGAAAAATATTTTTAAATGTTTTTCAGAGATTCC
The DNA here is from genome assembly GCA_026546935.2 of Palythoa grandiflora. Classification (NCBI taxonomy): domain Eukaryota; kingdom Metazoa; phylum Cnidaria; class Anthozoa; order Zoantharia; family Sphenopidae; genus Palythoa; species Palythoa grandiflora. Next base: position 1,423 of record JAOCPT020020292.1, on the reverse strand, counting down.
GAAAAACTATATATGACCAAAAACTCTTTTGAGGCAGGTGAGTCGTTTCTGAGCTCCGTGTTATCGTAGGCTAAACGTATATCGTTTTAATCATTCCGTTATAGGTGTTGATTGTTTTCCCTATTTCTTATTGTACTTTGGCGATCTTTCTTTGGTAGTCGCCTTTTATTAATTTTTAATTTATATTACAGCCAAAATTCTCCCGAGTGAATGTTTTTAAAATCGCTTAGATCCTCATTCCTAAGGCGTCAGTAATATTCAATGTTGCTTTCTTAGTAGGATCGCGTTTTTCAGAATCCTACCAATAGACCATTGTCACGCTTGTTTGAGTCAGTTAAAAATTAATATTATTGCAATTTAAACGGCAGAAATGGAAAGAGCAAGTCAAAGTTATTGTTAACGGAACTGGTTCAGATGCTTTGGTTTGGATATTTTAGTTTTGTCCTGATGTCCATTAATAATTCGCACGCTGAGATTTCTTTGTCTTTCTCCAAGATGACATTTTAATCGAAAAAAAAGATGGCATTTTAGTCGAAAATATTTGGTGTTTTTAAACTTATCTTTCAAAAGTTTTAAAGCCTTAGGGACTGGTCAAAAATTATTGGGGAGGGAGGGCCACTATTTATGAAGGGAGGGTCGTAATTTTTTCGAACAAAATTTTGGGAGGGTCACTACTTTTTTTTACCTTAGGGCTTAGGGAGGGTCATAATTTTTTATGGCAAAGCCAGCTGACTTTAATATCTGTCCTAGTAAATATTCTCCAACTTACTGGTCCTTCGGCGTGAATTCAAATAGAAGCCTTTTTCAAAGTATACCCAATACAATATATATTGCTTTTGAAATTTTATGTGTTTCATACTATTTGCAATTGACTAGAAAATTGCACATATTAAAACAGTGAAGGGGAAAGACTTTTATACATGTCTCCAAATTTGGACGAACTTACAGGACTTCGAAAGGGAGACAGCGGGCAGCAGATATTTTTTAACTTTTAATGTAATTAACATCACCTAGCGTCAGCCAAATACTCTGCAGAATACTTAATATTCGAATATATACTATTTTATTGCTGTATTTTGTGCAGCTGACTATTTTCATATATCATTTAATAGTGGATACTGTATAAACTATGTAAACAGAAGAATTTTATGCAGTTGTTCTAAAATTTGCAGACTTAATTGGCTAATAGTAGTTCACCACTTGAATTACTTACATGTCTAAATATTTCTTTGTGTTTTAATAGAAATAGCCGTTGGACTTCTCAGGGGAGGGTAACATATTTTTTTTAGTGGTTTAGGGAGGGTCACAATTTTTCTGCCAAAAGTTTGGGGGAGGGTAAAATTTTTTGGGCTTCTCATATGGACCAATCTCGTGGGGGGGGGGGGGGGGGGGGGGGGGGGCGGCGGGGGGGGGGGGCGCGGGG
>JAOCPT020019719.1:0-14454 GCA_026546935.2 Palythoa grandiflora | reverse complement strand
AAAAAAGATTAAAAAACGAATTTGTAAGAATGAATGCATATATCATTTTGCTTATAAATGTATTTTTCTTGTGTTATTGTTTAACATCATTAATACTTATTTTTCAATTACCCGGACTCACAATCATCCAGACTATTTTGTCTGGTCCCAAGAAGTCCAGATAATCAAGGTTCAACTGCACCAGCTCAACTGGAGACCAACCTGCGATGGATTAGTGTCCCATGCAGGGCGAGTCAATGACTTTCATCCACTTAACACCAGATAAACACCAGCTCCAAAAGGTCACTTAGGCTCGTAAAAGAATTTTATTAGCTTTTTAGTCCTGACTACATTTACCTACAGTTTACAAAATTTGCAGACAAATTAAAGTTTTGCAACTCACCTTCTTGAATTTTCTCCTAATCTTCAGTCCCCTAAAATCAGAAATTATTTAACAAAAAGACTAAGCATGACTGGGCAATTACAGATGATTGAGAGGATGGAATAGGAAGTTAAGAAAAGAAAAGGAAATGGGTTAGGAAAACAAGAAAATATTTTAAATTTCTAAGTCCCATTCCAAACAATTAACTTTTCATGTGTCAAACCTAAATGCTAATGAGTAATTTCCATTGTTCTCCCTCAATTGCATTAACCATTTCATCCCCAAGCAATTTATCAACATCTAACTTCTCCCTAGATAACTCAAACAAAACAACAGAACTGGTAATGAGAAATAAGGACTTGATCAAGTGGAATAATCTACAAAAGTGAAAAAAGCAAAATTCTCCCAAACTGCAAATATGGGAAGTATAGGGCTTGGTTGGGAGAAATTACTAATACATCATGTGTCATGTTTGGGACTTAAAGGGTTAAGTTTGGCACGTAGCGAGTTCGGCATTTTAGAATGGGCCTCAAGAGACCTACAGTCAGGAGCAGCTAAACTGAGGAAGGGAAGGGGGAGGAAGCAGCTGTAGAATCTACATCATCATGGCTCATGTTTTCTACATTTCCCTCACGTTCTCAAATGCCTGATGTGTTTTATCACAGTGTAATAATGGCTTAGGCTTCTTTATTTATTAATTATTATACAAAGAATATACATTAGTACAAGCACTACAACTACCTACTTACAAGCACTGTGTTTGTTTTGTTGTAGCTTCTTCATCAGAAGAAGAGAATCCATCGATGTCTTCCTCTGTGATGCCAACCTGTTCAGAAACAATTTTGAGCTTTTATTGTTTTGTAATGTTATTACAGTACAAGGAAACGTTTATGATACATGTAGCATGATAATTTAAATCTAAACAAGGAAAGAATTAATATCAATCTGAAGTAAATAGTTCTAAAATAACTTACATCTTCCTCAACATTTGATTTGGCACAAAGTTTTTGCTTTTTTTGACTTGATGTACCAGATGGTCTTGATAAGGGTCGCTTCAAACCTGAAGTGTTTTATAGTCAAGTTGTTGAGGAAATGAGATACAGCTATACAAAACACCTTCAAACAAAATTTACTTGACATAGGTTTAGTTATCATTTGTGTAAGTTTCACAAAAATTCATTAAAAAAGTCCTAATACTTTCATTTGAAAAATTATTCAAGCTATTTTCTTTCTGTAGTGCTTTATAGCCAGCAGCTCCACTGTTAGATCCAGCCCCTCGACATCATCAGGAGGATACCCTACCTTATCCTCGACTGATTGCACTGGTAAGGTGGTGCCCCTCCCACTGTTGGCTAACGCTCTGCAATTATTGCAACAGTTCGTTACATAATAAAGAAATCTGTTTTCTGGGGGATACACGGTGGGTTAATAATAGGGGCATTACATTATTGTTACACAGAACCCCAAGTTTTAGGGGTCCAGATACTGGTCACCTTCTGTCAGTAAGTGCCACAGCTGTTAACAGAGGGCCAGTGAATATTGCAAGAGTTTTTAGCTCTCCAGAAAGATTGAAAATTTGAATCTCAAGGTGATGGGGAACCAATCCTTTTTCTTTCAGTTGAAATGTGAAACAGCTGTAACCTTTAATATATGAATCATTGGACCCCCACCCCACCCCCTTAAAGTTTTGTTAATCTCTTTTAATGTTAAATGGGTGATGTCATCTAGCATAATTCATGCAAAAACAAATTATGCAAATAAAGCATTGGATTTCAAAGTATTATTTTCTACTAAAAATCTTGAAAAATAGGTTTTTTTATTTATCTAATAGACTTAATTTTGCATAAATATGACTCCCAAATAGTGTAACTAGACGATTTTCTCACAACAGAAAAACTCAGTGCGGTTCAGTGATGTAATGGCTAAATGAAATATTGATTTTTCATACTAAATTCTTACCTGTACCATAACTTCGCTTTCGCTTTGTACCTCTCACAAAGCCCTGGAAGAGAGCTCAACATTTTCAGCAAATTCTTGTAAGTTCCAAAAACAATGTTAGTTGTTATATACTGTCATACATAAATGTTCATATCTGGCTTCCAGGGGCCCCACTTACATATTTTAATGACAGAAGGGTCTGACAGAGGTTCATATTTTATACCCAAAAAAATCCCAACTTCAGAATTTGTCTACTCAAAAAACCCTACTTTGTCAGCATACCTAAAAAAATCCCTCAGTGTTTTCGCATCAGGAAATTTTATTATTCATCTCCTGGAAAAAAAAAGTAGATTACAATCTCAGAAATATCCCACAATACTACACAAACAGTAAATTGTGCTTACGTTTTTGTCGATTTGAGCTGATGAAAAATACAATACCAAAAAATCCTTGTGTTTTTTTCGCGACCAAAAATATCCCGGCGTCTTTCAAAGAACCAAAATCATCCCTTTTGGCCAAAATTTCAGACCCAAAAAAATCCTTCGGGCCCCCACGTCATTATGATATGTAAGTGGGGCACCTGGGGTCTTGTCAAAAAATAAAAACAGGGATTTTTTCAAAAAATCATGAGACTACGTGCGACGTTGGACCCCGTGACCTCAAAATCATAAACGCACGTACCGGTACACGGTACAGTTAACCAACGTCTACGTCCTCAGTCAACCAAGCTTAAATAGTTTACAACCTCAGCTAATTGTCAGCACAAATGTAAGATGTCAAGTGTTAAAACAGATCAAAACCTTGTAGAATTGACGATACCTTGAACTCGTCGAACTGATTCCAGGACATTTAATATTAGCGTACCAAGTCACCGCTGTTTTCATTCATAACTTGTCACTGCTACTTCATGTACGACCAACCAAATGTTCCCAAGCGCTTGTGTACGCGGGGAATTCTGGGAAATTTTAAAAATGAAGAGTCGAGTTTCAATTCTGGCACGTTGCACAAGTTGTTTTGTCAAATTTCCGTGAAATTTACACCCAGTAATTTCGCCATTTCACACGAGAAGATTTTTTGTCGGTATGCTTTTGATATTTTTTCACAGCCAGAAAATCGGCTTCTGGATTGGACAAGTGGTAATTGAGACATTTGAGTAGTTATTCCCATCAAGATTAGACAAGATTTTTTTATCGTAGATAAAGATTGTGCATGTTTGATCCAAAACCGTCGGCCCATAAATTATCGACTCGTGTGAAGATTATGTGCAAGTCAATTCCAGCCACGAGCATCCCTCCCCCCCCTTCCGGGCAAACCCATGGCATTTGATATAAGATGATTCCCGCAGGGCCGGGCATCTGTCAGTTAATAGTGTCCCGGACCCCGGGCATTTTCAAACAACGAAAAACTTGCCTCGTAACATCCTGTCGTCATTTCCGACGGCGCTCAGAAGTCATTTTGGAATAAGAAGAGCATTTATCGACCATAAAGGACCTACAAGAAACAATAAAACCATTTTCTTTGTCTTCGTCCGGTCGGAGTGTCTCATTTCGTGAGCCTATGAGTTTACAATGAGACCATATGGCTGTTCACGTTCGACTCATGAGTATATAAAATATTAACTTTATGGATAAACTCGAGAGTTATTCATTTATATACCATGCGACTGTTGAAGAACTATTTTTGAATATTGGTCTGATGGACTGGGGGGCCGGGCATTTGACCATCATAGTAGGAACGGGGGTCGGGGCACTTGCCAACGAAAATTGCCCGCAGGGCCGGCCATTTGACAATTTTTTTCGAATGCCCGGGGTTTGCCCGGGGGGGAATGCTCGCGGCTGGAATTGACTCGCACATTAGGCCATTTCCAGACCTGCCAACTCTTACGTTTGAGGCGCATTAAAGTCTGATGATTCTTGGTGCATTATAACGATCTCACGTCAAAATAATGAAATCTGACAATTTCTTGGAGAAACCAATATAATTCATACAATTGAAACATCGCCTCGATCCAAAATGAAAATTAAAAATATTTTCTTACCCTAACTTTGTTTATGACTTTTTCTTCACGCATGCACTGGTCCAGATGTCTGTTCATTTCATTCGTTAATGTACATTGTTTTAGCGTGGCGCGCAAAACTGGGATTTTGGCGGGAAAACGAGGCGCGCGCGTACAAGAAATGAAAGAGATTTGGCCTTTTTTTACATTTTTATTGTGTAAAACAAAAGAAATTGTGAAAAAAGAGATTTTACTGATATCTCGGATACTTTTTATGTGTTACTGGTGTAAATTAGTAGAGAAACATTAAGAAAATAACTCAAATATGATTCCAAACGATTAGAGATATAACTGGCGAGATTAATTAAGGTGCGTTGTCACCACCCAGGAGAAGGGTTCTTCCTCTTATGGGCTATATAGGTATGTGTGGCCCAAAAGGATATGGGTTTTCAGCCGTTTTGGTCATAAATAGGGTATCGATTTTAGCCATTTGCCCCAATTTTGGCAATAAATATGATATCAATTTCTGCACTCTAGCCTTAAATTCGTTTTTTAGAAGAAGCTACTACTTTCTTTTTTCGGTCGTGTCATTAACAGGGTAGGGAAAATCGAATATTTTGGTCAAAAATAGGGTAAGGGTTTTGGGAAGCGGTGGGAGCACCCCCCGGTGTCATTACGCAGTTTATCATCAACTAGGTTAACTAGGGATAGAGTTATTTCCGTATAGAGTTCTGTCGGAGAGCAAGAGTTCGAGGTGCCAACTGAAAGTCCTGATTTCACGATTTTATACGGCCAAAATCCTGAATTCACGATTTTGAAATCCCAAAATTTGTCCTGAATTCATAATTTTCAAAACCTAATATACTGAAATGAATGCACAAAACATCTCTATAAATAGTAGCCGACCCCGACGGTCCCTGTTAAAAACCGGTATTTTGATTAAAAACTTTTAATTTCTAATGTATTAGAAACTTATTTTTCAAAACGTCCCGTAAGAACGATTTCTGATATAACCATTTCATTTTGGTTTTTATCTTTCTCTTCGTTTGACGGTTAATTTTCAAAACCTCGTATTGATTTACAATGTAAACACGAAACAGAACTAAATTAATTCTCTCTTGGGAAAAATATGTGACAAGTGAAAACGAAGCAATTGTTTTTAGTGGCGGTTTTAAGTCGACAAGAAAATTTGCTCCCGAGAATTTTCTTAATCTGAAATTCGTCTTAGCTGTGAATAATTTCTAAGTAAACAGGCAATTCAGGTGCTTTGTTACGTTAAGTTGTAAATTGGTCCCGAGTATTCAGTTATTTATCATTTTATCTCCTTTCCGGTATTCAAATAACAAAACGCTGAATTAGTTATTTCAGCTTTACAAAGAATACAACTTGCTCTAGTTTCCTCACTGTGGATGTGTAAACAACTCTGTCACACAACAATTTTGTAACATTACTCTCAATTTTGAGACACTACTATACGCTTACCACTTACATCGCTGAGCGTCAATTGGGGGCTTTAATGTTGCACCGAACTGGAGTTTTGTCTGCTGTCCGATCACGATACAGCCTTAACAAAAAAGTCAAACATTATGCTTTTAGTTCATGATTGATTTGATTGACGGCCGAAAGCCAAAACTCAAACAGAAAAGAAATTCAAAAGATCGCGTAGCAGTGAAAACGTTGGTAAACTTCTGTAAATTTGTCGAAAGCACAATGTGATAGACTTTTGCATTCAAAGATAAATCAGCCGATTGCTACGTACAGAAATTGTTTACTATACGCTGACACTGGCTGATCTGTTACGCGTAAGTGCGGGTCCATTCGGTGTGCGCCGGTACAGGCTGTCTTCATATGTGCGCGCTCTATTCACTGATTTGCTATGCGCACGCATTGGTCATTTTGGTATGCGCAAATAGAAAAATACTTTGGTATGCACATGCGCAGGATATTTTGGTATGCGCACGCGCAGGTCATTTTCGTATGCGCACGCGCAGGCCACTTTGGTATGCGCACGCGCAGATTATTTTGGTATGCGCACGCGCACGTTATTTTGGTATGCGCACGCGCAGGTCATTTTCGTATGCATACGCGCAGGATATTTTGGTATGCGCACGCGCAGGTCATTTTCGTATGCGCACGCGCAGGTCATTTTCGTATGCGCATGCGCAGGCCACTTTGGTATGCGCACGCGCAGGTCACTTTGGTATGCGCACGCGCAGATTATTTTGGTATATGCACGCGCACGTTATTTTGGTATGCGCACGCGCAGGTCATTTGCGTATGCGCACGCGCAGGCAATTTTTGTATGCGCATGCGCATGCCACTTTGGTATGCGCACGCGTAGGTCACTTTGGTATGCGCACGCGCAGGTCACTTTGGTATGCGCACGCGCAGGTCACTTTGATATGCGCACGCGCAGGTTATTTTGGTATGCGCACGCGCAGATTATTTTGGTATGCGCACGCGCAGGTCACTTTGGTATCCATATGCGCAGATAATTTTGATATTCGTAGGCGCAGTTCATTTTAGTGTACAGACGTACAACCATACAATCAAACTTAGTTCCCACGTTGCTGGGAAATCAAGTAAATTTTGCTCTAGTAAACAAGAATCAAGAAGGTTTAATAATTTCCAACTATTGAATATTTAAGATTTCAAAGCCTAAGATTTTGAAATATGCAAAAAAGTGACAAATCTATATTAGCTAGCACATACTCTCAATTCATAAAAAGTAAATTTAATATTTATCTTGAAACATTTTGACCACTTTCATACTTTGCTGTAGTTCCAGTTAATTTGTCTAAACAGCTAGTCGTTAGATTTAAGTCTTTCTGACCTAAAAATACTGTAAGGATCAACTTTCAACAATATTACTTTTGCTTAACAAAATGATTGAATTTTGAAGCAACAATTTAGTTCTTACCTTCTTGGATAAAACTAATACAAACTATTAAATCTTACCTTCTAAAACTAAAACAAACTGTTTATCTGACAAAAAGTTTGAGATCGTAAATAAATAATGCAACAAAAAGTATTATGCACGGTTCGTTTTAAAAACACGAAACCACACATTGCTAAAAAAATTCCTTCTTCCCATCCTTCATCTTTGCCGTAATACGGATTAGTCGTTAGGTTCGTTTCACTGGACTTCCGCGGTTGTTGGATTTTTAAATCCTGTAAGAGAACAACTTTCAACAGTTTAAATTTAGTTTGATGGAATTATTTAGGCAGTAACAATAAACTAACTGCCAAGTTAAATTCACGATAAAAAAACACAGAAAGTTCTGAACAACGATAAGTGTCTCCTTACCGGCGACCTTTTAAAACGTTTTAAACTTTAAAACGAAACATTTAAGATTAATTAATGGCTGCGTAGTGTGCGTTATTCAAAATGATTCTGTGTTTCAAAGATCGATGTGAAAGTCATCTTCTTCATTTTATCGCCCAAAAGTTGAGAGGTTTTGGGCTGTCTTGGTGTTTCAAATTCATCTTAAGCTCTAAAGGAATGCAAGATTTAGTTGGGAGTTGATTCACGACCAATTATATTGAAGTTTGCTTCCAACAAACGATATATAATCTTTTGCCTAACCTTGAAAATACAGTTTTCAATCAATAATGCGAATGTTACCTTGTTTCGTAAATACAAACGAAGATGTAGATGATGATCAAATCGTCGTTCGTGAAACTCGTTCCTGTAGCCTGCTTGCAAAATCTGCACAACTTACTTCTAAACTGCAACTTCGAAAATGTCACTTCACCTTGGAATCTCTGCTTGTGAACCACACAAGATTCTAGAAATCTTTCTGATTGGCTGCGAAATAAAATGGTCAACTTTTGATTGTTTCAATCGTACACAGTGGAAAAATTACCATTTTTGATGGCTTTGTTTCAGATACACATCTATGCACTCGTAAAATGACGTTTTGGCCAAGCGGTTACCACATTTTATGTCCATCGGGAATAGGAGTTCTGATCGCCATTTGCACGATATGTATATATCATCTCTTATTGTTCTTTCTTCTTTGTTCAGAAGCGTCAAATAAAAAGTTGAAATTCTTATGAAGTTTTCATGTCGATTTAGCTGCAGGAGAATCATGACCGAGTCGTTTTCATTGGTAACACACCGCGTGTGATTTGTGTTTAGGTTAATGTGTGTTTAAAGTGTATATGTCGGAAAAATAGAAAATCGTCAGTTATAAAGGCTTTTGACAGTGAAGAAAAATGTCGTTTATTTTATTGAAATAGATTGTTTTTTAAATATGCAAATTGGGCAAGCTGTGACGTCGAAAACAAGAATAGTAAACGAGTTAAATCACAAAACATTAGTTATTTCCCGAAACTAATGCTCCATGATCCTCAAACTTGCATAGTTGTTTTAAAAACAAAAACGCATCTGATGATGTATTTTCATTGTTACTATGACAGCCATCTAATCTTAGTTTCTTCCTCCTTCTGCAACAAATAAAACGTTTTTGGCACTCTATGACAAGATAAAACCTTTTTGTTTTACATCATGGATATTGCCCACCACAGTTGATGTCAGCTAACGAGGTTGTTTTAATAAATAATGTTTGGGTACGGAAAAAATGAAAATTTTCACTTTTAGAAATAAAAGGTCTGGGACTGGATATGTCGCTATAGTAACCTCAAAATTTAAATAGTTGAACGTGTTTCTATGATTAAAATATTGGTGCCCAGTTTCAAGTTCGTCAAAGACGTATTTCAGGAGATAATTCTTATTTTGTTGTACTGGGCCATTTTGAGTTCAGGTTTCGACGTCAGGGATTTCCTAATTTGAATATTTAAAAAACGTTGATATCTCGGGAACCAAACAAGCTATTTCAATAAAATAAACGGTAATTTTTGTGGAGCTTATAAGAATCCATTGGCTTGAAGATAAAAGTGGGGCTATGACAAGTCCCCAATAATTGTGTAAAATCCCAGCAACTCGATCAGCCACTGGTTGCCCTTGGTGTTAATAGTCGACCAACTGATATTATTATCATCATCATTTTTTCATCATCATCTTATTATCGTCATCATTGTTGTTACACGATCAACACTTTACTAAGGTTACTAAACACCTTGGGCGGTGTTTTTAGTTTTCATACGATATCCCGCTTGATATTTATCACAGACCTATAAAGCCATATATCATTGGAAAGATTATGAAATTCTCCAAATGAATGTGAAAATTATACCAATATATTTGTTATTGTAAGGACGAAGTGAAGCTCTACTTTCTATCCAATTTTTGGCTTCAAAAGATAATACGAACTCAGCTCTTAACATCTGCTAATGTTTGTCAACTTTTTGACTTTTTCAAAGTGTGTCGATAAAAGCCGTACTGTCGGCAATTTTTTATTGTTAAAGCCAATCACTTTTTATATTTAGAGAAAATTGCAATCATTTTTAGCCAAGAAGTGCACAAATTGATTAATAAAAAATCAACCAGGTCTTTTGAAATTCGCGGTCACGGTTTTGTTCTTCAAGTATGTCACTACATTCGTGCCAAATTTGGTCGCAAAATATGAGGATTAACTTTTTTTTACAACCCTGATTTTGCGAGAACTGAAACCGCGAAAACAGCGTTTGAAAAATGAATCATGTAGCTTCCCGACTGCCGGTAAAAATATTCATTTTGCCATAACTCGCAAAGGAAATTCGCTATATTGAAAAAATGTTTTTATTATAATAAAATTTGCTTTTTCAATTTTCAGTACTTTTTCACATTTCAACCTGCTCAGTAACCTGAAACATTTTATAAAAATATAGTTATGATATTAAATGTGAAAAATTCTATGCTTTAAAAAAGTTGAGCAAGGACTGGTAAAAATTATAAATTGTTATTAAGATTGACAACAACAACACGCTGAAGAGGTAGAAAAGATTCAATTTGTGTCCTGTCCGAATGTTCTCGATTTAATTCAACGTCAGTTTCGTGCACATTCGTCTTTTTTCGTCTCTAATTAATGAAGTTCTCAATGACATATATCCCACATCAAGTCCCTTGGTAGCCGATGACTCGTCAATTTAATGCGTAAGACGATTTTCTATTGATTAAAATGTTTTAAACCTTAATGTGTCGTGTGTTACCCTTTGTTGTCAATTGCCAGAGGGACGGGAATCCAAAATCCAGCGGGAGGGGAATCGAGAATCGAGAGGGACGAAATCCGCAACGAGAGAGACGGGAGTTCAGAATCCAGAGGGATGAAATGCGGAATCGAGAGGGACAGGAGTCCAGTATCCAGAGGGATGAAATCTGGAATCGAGAGGGACAGGAGTCCAGAAACAAGCGTGGCGAAATCCAGATACGAGGGGTGAAGAACGCATTGATACTACTAAAATTTGATTGAGCAACGGCCAAATTTTGCTAGCGCTTAAAAAATGCAGGCGATCAACTACCAATATGATATTAAAATATGTTTTTTGTTTTAACGGAATATCTGAGTAAGAGAGCTCAAAACAAAATTCAAAACAAAGAGACGAACTGTTTATAAAAAATCTTTATTTTTGTGCTAATTCTTACGGAAGCAAAATTGTTTACAGGTCACATTTTCTGCAAAAACATTGAACACAGTGCAAACCTTTCTACGTAGTGGGAAAAGTTCAAATACTCATTATATAAGTAAGGAAGCTCTGTTTTATCACATTTTACATTACTAGCTAATGTCTACAAGATTTCACAACTTAAAAAGAACATGTTTGGTTTTCCATATCTTCATGCGATACTGTAAAACAGAAAAGCATAATATTGTTATCAAAATGATTCCATTTAATTGTAAGAAATATCTTTTAGTTTCACTTGTGATTCAGGATTCATAAACCTGCGTCATGGCAGTGATTATAATGAAAGTGTACACGACACAAGAAGAATGAAGAAAAACAGATTTTAATTTTAGCGCTTACGAAAGCGATATTTTAGGGTCCGTTTACATGAGAGGCGGGATGAGTTTCGTCCCGGTATCAAAGTTGTCCCGGGACAAAAAACACATTGTTTATATGAGCAGTTTCATACCGGAATGCCGGGATGAAAATAATCTCCTCTTATCCCGCCCGGGCTGATCTCATCTCGCCCGGGATGAGTTTGATCCTGCCTGCGCCTTTGTTTTTTTTTGTCTGCGTTGTTTTGCGTTGGTTTTAACCTTTACTGTAACTGAAATTTTGTTGTGTTTGGTGACAGTGTTGCTTCAATTGTAGTCGCTACTTCTGTTTCAGGTTTTTAAGTGACGCGGCTCCGTCGTCAATGTATCGTTTCTTCCCGAGGTGAAAAACCACAAGCGTTTACATGAAACTTTCATCCCGGGTTGAAATCTCATCCCGTCTGCAAACCATGTAAACAGTTGCACGAAAATGACCAAACAGCGGGGTAGTCTCATCCCGGGACGAAAAGTCTCATGTAAACAGGCCCTTAGTCTGTTTTGAAGTCAAAACCCTGCGTGAAAAACAGGGATTCAAAATGTTATCTGGAGCTATGAACTTTAAAAACTTAAATGAAAAAGGTTGGAAAAAAATTCTGTCATGTACCTTTAAGACAACGACGATTCGCCGTTTTATAATATAGGCTGGTGAAAACGTCAGTAAAGTTTGCGAGAGATCTCGAGCAGGCGAACATCCTCGACGCGTCTCGGGTTTTCACTGATCTGCTCTCGAGTTTTCCAAAAGGTTCGCATTGGTTTTCACCACTATGAAGGTGAAACACGTTTTATTTTTTAAACAAAGTTCATAATAAATTCTCCAAGATAAAAACACAACTTACAGTGCGAGCAGCATGGAAAGCAGAACAAAAAGTGCTGGTTTCAAGTGTGCAGCTCCATCTTGAGAAAAGAAACAAAACGTTAAAAAATGACCCATTGATATTCCTTCAAAAAGCAAAAAATGACCAAATTCAAAAGAATTCAAAAGGGTTGAGAATTGTACTTACCAGTTGGTTGCTCAGCTGAAATGTTAAAAACAAAAGGTTAGCTAGTAGAAAAAACTGAGCAAGGGTTTCTTAGCAGAAGTTAACACTACTCTACATCTTTACCTTGGTATTAAAGTGTGCGTACAGTCGAACCTCAATTATCATTCGATAACTGAAATATTTTACTTCTGATTGGTTCAGATTCTATCACGTGACTTACAGATCTGACCTTCTGTCAAGTGGATTCTGCTGCAAATATGACGCTGGTAATCGAGGTTCGACTTTATATCAAGGACTGTTCCAAATTTTAGATTCACGTTAATACGAGCTTAAGACTAAGCGTGTGCTTTCACCCCAGCCGAAAACGTAATCTTTCTCTAACCATTAATAGCCCTTTTGCAGCTGGGGGTCACGTGACCTCAACTACCTTAAATCAATAAGCTATGACAAAATGGCATCCAGAAATGGAAAGAGCAGGTTGACATTAGTAAAATTGCAAAGTTTCAGCTATTGACTTTAAACATGTAAAAAATGGCAAGCAACAGAAAATAGGGTATTTTATAAGGATTTGTATGACTGGAGAGCAAACCTTGCTCTCCAGTACCATATTTACATACGTTTCCTTAAAAAAGGTTTCATTTTAAATTCGCTGTCATTTTTGATGTACTTATCGTTGAGACTTGAAACTATGCCTTTTAACTAATGTTAACCTGCTCTCTCCATTTCTTAACTTCATTTTGTCATAGCGAATTAATTTAAGGTACATTTGATCACGTGACCCCCAACTGCAAAAGGCCTATTGACCTGCTCCCAACAGATGTGGCTTCATAGCTCAGTTGGTTAGAGCACTGCATCGGTATCGCAGAGATCACAGGTTCCAATCCCGTTGAAGCCTGAAACTTTTTTCAGGCTTCTCTTTTGCAATTACTTAAATTGCATTCATAACCATGAAGGTCTTATCATAATGCCATTGCACATAACTGCGGCACAAATCATAATAATTATAGATGGACCCACTAAAATTGACCTGTTCCCAACAGATGTGGCTTTATAGCTTATTTGCTAAGAGCACTGCACCAGTATTGCAGAGGTCATGGGTTCGAATCCTATTGAAGCCTGAAATGTTTTTCAGGCTTCTCTTTTGCATTACTTAAATTGCATTCATAACTGCGAAGATCGTATCATAACATCAAACTACTGAGTTATTTTACTTGCAGTTTATAATTTAAGATTTCACTTTTTAATTACTGATTTCATAAAACTTCATCTAATTTAAACTGAATTTTAAAACTAGTTTTGTTTATCTCAAAACACTTACCAACACAGTTTGCCTTCGTCCATTCTTTCACAGGATATATGAATAAAAATACACATTTCCAATGTTAAACATTGGTAGCTGTACATGTTTTGTATTTAGTGCACAGTTACATTGTACATTGTGTACATACCAATATATTAATATCAGTGTATACGTGTAAAAACACATTCAGTTTTCTTTAATTCAAATAATTATTTCTTCTCATATTTGAAATGTCATGTTATGGCTAACAAATGAATATTATGCGTCACCAACACTAACTCAAAATTGATCTGAGAAGAACGATCTCAGCTCAAATGAAGAGAAGAATGATCTCAGTCACTCAGCTACTTGCTCACCTCATTGGATAATAGAGTTGATTAATTTACTTTTTAATTAAAGTGATTGGTCTTTTAAGATTAATATTTTTTTCATTAACTTTTTGTATTTTTTCTATTTTAAGGTACCCCTGCCAGGCTGGAAAAATCAACTAGCTTGATACCCAGAACTGGTACAGTTTGCTGTCAAGCTAATAAAGAAAAAGTCACAATAATACAAATCAATCCTGATAACTTTTCACAAAAAAACTTTGGTTCAATCTTATCTTTTAATTTCCTTTGTTTGTCAATTTTTTTAAAAGATTCTGTAATGATGTCTTAAAACAAATATTGAGCTCATCAACGATCAACCTTTCTATGAACATGCCAAATTAAGGTGAATGGTCAGTAGTAGGTGGAATACAATCATACCTTTGCAGTTTACATCATCCAAATTACATAATAACACAACACACAAGTTTACAGCTGCTGTTGGAATGCCCCCCCCACCCCTTCCTCTCTTGTTTATACACTTTTTTTAATTGTTGTATTAAGTTCTGCAAACTTACAGAAATAGTCCTAGCATTTCACACTCTACAGAGTAACAGAGACAGTCCTAGCATCATATATTCTACAAACTAATAG
>JAOCPT020018918.1:0-14457 GCA_026546935.2 Palythoa grandiflora | reverse complement strand
CCCCCCCCCCCCCCCCCCCCCCCCCTCCTCTTAGAAACGTCGCACTATTAATTTTATATAAGTTTCTCGCAAAACAAATCAATATGCGTGACTTCGCTAAACAAAAGATTTTGATTTCCTAAAAAAAACCTTTATAAAAGTTTAAAAAATCGGCCGACTAATTTCTTGGTTGAAAACGTAAATAGATAAGAAGTAAATTGCACTATTAGAATAACAGACGTATTGTTCCAGCTTAAAGTCGAAAGGGAATTTATGTAAAATTTTAATTGAGGTAAACATGAAAGCGTCTGTCTTATTTTTTGTGTATGTTAATTTGTTTTTTCTTCTGTCTTTATTTCGCATTGATGGCTAGGGTTAATGTTTCCAGAGCAAAATTGTTTGATGCTTTCGCCGTTAGTTGCTTGACCACAGCTACCTTAAATAAGTGGACTCTGACAAAATGGTATCCAGAAATGGAAAGAGTGGGTTGACATTAGTAAAATGGCAAAGTTTCAACTATTGACTTCAAATATGTAAGAAATGGCAAGCAACAGAAAATATGATATTTTTTAAGGATTTGTATGACTGGTGAGCAAGGCTACATTTCCTTAGAAAAGTTTTGATTTTACATTCGCTGTCATGTTTGAAGTACTTAACGTCGAGACTTGAAACTATGCTTTCTAACTAATGTTAACCTGCTCTTTCCATTTCCAAACATCATGTTGTCATAGCTAATTTATTGTGGTCACGTGACCTCTTACTGCAAAGGGCCAAATTCTTCGTGATAGGATAAACTGAACTACACTTTGGTTTTGTTAATAACAAATAAAGCCATTCCTCCAAGAGGTATTCATTAGTCCCCTTTGGTTTGTAACATAGTAATGCAGGTTTCCGAAAAACATCGACATTTTCGACGTTCTCCTGTTTCACGTCTGGCTTAATTTTTTTATTGTCGATTCACTTTTTACGACGCATTTCCTCCAAATATTTTGCACTTTATTCTTTCGCCATGAAAAAGCAGGTTATTTTGTATTTATACAGAAACCAAGGAGTTAAAAATACCAAAATCGTTGTGCTGAAAGTTTAAGTTTGTGATCGCAAACACTGAAAGGAAATTATCAACGAGTCGCTTCAAAAGTGGAATAAGTGAAGACTCTGTTTTAAATTATCAACTGTAATCGTTTTTCGTCGACCAGTGTCACATTTCGATTTCAGTGCAAAGACTCCAAACATGCGTTTTCCATAAGATACGTGGAATATTTAGGCAATAACTAGTATTTCTGTCCGACCAAGGACAATAATTTTCACTGCGATACCGTAATAAGCCAAATATCGGTGTAGCACCGTATGCGGTTCTTTGGAGGCCCAATCGAAAATGAACACACACAGTCATTAATATTTGCTCTTTTTAAACGTCTTGGGGGCAAAATAGTGTTCCTTGTGACTTTTTTGCTGTCGTAGTTGATAAGAACGAGCAAATTGTTTTGTTAAAATGTGGCCATTATTAAGTGAATCACTCACGCGCCACCATGTACAGGGTAATTGTAACTACAAGGCTTGAAGACTCAGCGGATCAAGTCAAAAACGGGACACTAAAAATTGTTTACGTGTAAGAAATTATTTACGATACGAAGAGACAGATGCGTTTTCGTGTGTATCTTTTTATTACTAAACACGAGTATATTTTCTTCTAGGGCAATATTCCAATAAATCAGAGTTAGTGTGGTATAGTCTAATTGGCTGCTGGCGGTGGTATATATAGTCGCTATTAAAATATGAATCAGTATTTTAGCATACAGTAAACTATTAACCTCGGTTTCATGAAAAGGCCTGGTTGCGTTTTAGTAACCTGTCCGTGCTAATGTTCTTATATTTGAAGTACAGAGAGATTCAGGTGTTACGATCGTGCACTGGCCCGTTCAGGTGTTAAGCTTCAGCGCCTTCTTAAGGTGTTGTGTTTTTTATTGTTTGAGACTCAAGTTTCAGTGAACTCTTATAAATGTGGGATGAGAGTTCGTTTGGTGATGCTCACAACTAAAAAAAGTTTAGAAACACGCATTTGTACTTTTTGTAAGGTAAAGGTTTATTGTTCTCAAGTTGTAGTAGATTAAATCAAAAATTAAGTTTAATTGTAATGAATTAAGAATTAGATTAATGTATATATTTATATATTTTACGCATGCAGTATGAGACATTCCACGTGTGCGCCCCACCGTTGCTTTATATTTCTTGAAAGTAAGACACGTGCGTTTGAGAGAATAAGAGTTCGTTACTTGCCTTTCCAGGGGGAAAATGTGAAAAGTAATTCTGTTTGTGGTCAATCCCAGATGATTATATTTATAGCAAAACTCTTTTGTAACGCCAGAGTTCTATTTTTCTCTACAATTTATTGATGCTCAAAACAGTTGTTCAGTTTATTTCATTTGAATTTAACAATACACATTTTTCGTTACCATCTTTTCATTCGGCTAGCATTTGAGTGAAAAGCCGGGGTAATTTTACAACTTATTTTGGAAGAACAAAACACAAAAGTGATTTTTTTGCACCATTTGTTTAGGCGCTGGAAACTTAGAAATTATTTTCCGTTTTCCTGTTCAAAGGACAAATTTATTTTGTACAGTCTTTACCAAATGTTACAAACACATTTTTTTTCTTTTTAATTTTGTTTAAACCATAATTATATAAATATCATAACGGACCACAGGTTTTGTTGTCTTGGAGGGAACCTGCATCTGTCCAAAAAGTCATATATTCACAAGCAGGTTTTCCAGCTCGTTCCCAGGCTCTTCCCTTCTACTTTTCAAAAGTTCTCGGAAATAGCCTGGGAACTCTCGACTTTTGGCCAACCACCTGTTACCCAGTTGTTGGAAAATGAAACGGTCAGCTTTGAAGTAGATGACCACCAAGATTAGTTCGTAAGATAAATTACATAAGCTTTGTAGATTTCATGCAAAAATTGCGTGAGTTACTACACATAAATTTGCTTAGTTGTAGATATATCTTAGGAACCTTACACAGCGAGGAAGGCGATGCCGACGACGACGTTAACTTTAGAACAATAGTAAATACAATAACTGCACGTTGGAATGCATCGAGTTGAGCACCTGCACGTTGTTGTCGCTAGAAACAGAACGTGAAAAGACCATTTTTGGAGTTTTTAGGACAACGAAGACGTGATAACGAAAATGTTCTCAGTATTTGTTTACCTTGAAGAAGAAAAGTTTAGTCTTTTTTTTCCACAAAGTTTAAGGTTGAGAAAATAAAACCCTAATAAACTATAAAAAATGTAAAGAGCAAATTAGAAACTAATTTTTTAAGCCGTCGTCGTTGGCGTTGCCGTCTTCATTGTTTATAAAGTCTCAAATCTTCATGGCTTTGGTCGTTCGCTAGAACTAAATTGTATATACTTTTATCCGCTGTTGGTACAGAGCAAAATAGAAAGCATATGTGCATTGGTCATGAAACAGTAATGTATTAAATAGCATTCCACTAATAAGTATTTTTTCGTTGCTAAAATGCTGTAAGTGGAAGATTTTAATGTGAATAAAAACATTTTTGTAAATTACAAAAGCAAAATTGTGCCTCTTTAGTGTTGCTGGGCGCTCTTCCTCATCAAAAGCTTGTTTCGGCACTGAAGTACTACTACGACTACGACTACTGCTGCTACTATTACTATTACTATTACTTCTACAACTATTACTGTTACTATTACTACTACTACTATTACTGTTACTATTACTACTACACTACTACGACTACTACTACTGCTGCTGCTACTGTTACTACTACTACTACTACTATTACTACTACTGCTACTACTACTACTACTACTATTACTACTACTGCTACTACTACTGCTACTACCACTGCTACTACTACTGCTGCTACTGCTACTACTACTGCTGCTACTGCTACTGCTACTACTGGAAACATTTTGTTCCAGCGTCGGCGACTATCGGCGATGGTGTGCGACACTCCATCGGGAAAGTCGGAAGAGTTTAGTCTAGTTCTACTTTCCCGATCATACCTACGTTGCCGACTAAGACACTTTTTAATGGAAAAGCTTGTCTGCAATGATCTACGATTTAGCAAACTCACGTGTTACACATTAGCCAATCATTATTAAGATCAATCTATTATTTTGGCAGGATTTACGCTTCAAAAATAGACATGGCGACGGGAGGCGAGTGCGAGTTGAAAGACGAACAAACTTGGATATAACGAAACTTTGATTAATTGTGTTTCGAATTATCGTTGTGTTTATGATAAATCGTGTAGCAACACTTGTGCTTGCTTTCGTCTTATATTTCTGGTGACGAAAATTCATATAGCTCAACAGAAAAGCAAGTTGACATCTCCATAAGCGCCAGTGATTTTCTGCCGCCATTTTTGGTCAAGTAACGCGCTTAAAAATTCGGAATTTGAATCGGTCAGCGATCGTTGAAACCTTACAGATTATATGGAAACCAGGTTTTAACGATTTTGTGTCGTTTGGAAACAAGAACGTGACTGACCAAACTATTGGTTCTTGTTACCATGGTGTTAAATTATTGGCAGTTTGTTATTCAATTTTCGTCAAGGAGAAACTTCCAGAGGTTTGTTTTTCCGACTGCATTCTGAGCACGTACACGATCACAGATTGGCACGTGCTGCTCCGTTTCTTTTTTTTAGTTATGTGACTTGACTTCTTGATATTTTCAGTTTTTTACATGGTTCGGACGTGCCGAGCCGAATCCTTAACTCGTTGCCTTACGGCACGATTAATAACTTTGCGAAACATGTACAGTTGAATCCACTTTTTTCGTGGTTACTTTCTAAAAGAAATAAATCAGCATCGCTCATTGTGCTTTTAGATTATCAATATAAAACGCTGCTGATGTGACACTCGAAAATTTGAAAATGCGGCTTCGCTTTGTTTTGTTAAATTTCTCGTGTTCTCCTACGTCATTGAGATTTATATAATTGTTTAGGAACAGTGCGTTGCTCCTTTGTTCCGTTTTCAACACGTCCATGGTCCTCCCCTTTTTCCATCCTTGATATTATACACTCATTAGATATAGATTAAAGGATAAAGGAGTTTTTATTTGAAAATTTTGAAGACTTTTGTCTGAAGAAATTCAGTAACGACGCAGTTTTTTGTTTAAAGTCTCTGTACTTGAAGAGGGTCAGATCCGTTCTTGATGTCTTCTGCTGTTTAAAAACGCTTTCATTCCCACATTGAGGTCACCTAAATAAAAAGATATACACGCTTTTTTTATAAGAACAACTTTATAAGAACAACGAGGCTCAAATTTGCCAAAATTTTAGAACAATTTTAGAACAAGCTCAGGCTTAGGCTTGATAACTAGGAAAATTTTTGTGGTAGAAAATTGACTAAATCTTAGCGATACAGCATAAAACATAAAGGGATTTACTGTAAAGACTGCTCAAGAAACAATGACAGTTGTTCAGCCGTATACATGTGTGGCGCAAGGCGTTTCATTTTGCAATACCTTGTTTTATTTTTTTCTTCAATAAAAACCGCTCACAGAAATAAGAACAATTTAAGAACAAATTGAGGCAGATGTCGCCAAAAAATTAAGAACAATGAGCCTCGGCAAAATTTACTGGTTCTTATAAAAAAAAGCGTGTATCCCATGCATGAAAAGTATTCTGGTGTTTTCCCGCCAATTTTCTTTTGAACTTTTTAAGGTTTTCGCAGCTTTATTTCCTAAAATCCATTCAAAACATTATTTGCATCTCTTATGTAAAGAAAATTTTTTTTTCAGTTCTGTCTCTCATTAAACACAATCAATATACGATCCAAGCTTTTAAGCCTGTCAAAATATTGGTTAATGCCATAATGGGAAAACGTGCGTAATTCATTAGGATTGGAAACGACCTTCACCTTCAAATGGCCGAACACTTATCATGCAGTTGTCATCGTAACACGAACTTGAATACGGCTACATGCAGTTTTTAACAATCTTCGATCCTGTCCTTTGTTCATGATTGAGTCATAGATTGAGGCTTAGATACTGTAAAAATATCTTTTGATAAAGAGAATTCCGCAGGTTAACCGTGCAAAGGCCGGTATCATGAAATTTATCGCGACTAGTTGGCCAAAAAACTCACGCAAAGGCTAAGAGTAATATCGCCAATGCTACGCTTCCAAACAAGTGTTTAAATATCAAAAATCACTGAAAAGAGGTGTATTGATTTGTTTAAGGGCCAGTTATTAATTTTGAAAACTAAATTCTTTTCACTGTACTTTGGTCATATTCGACAGCCGGTGAAAAAATAACACAAAAATATGAAATTTATAGATTTACCATGTCTATAAATTTCTTGTTACTTTCTTCTGAGAAAGAACAACAAAGGAACACAATTGTGACCACCTATACAAGGTCAACAATTAAGAATTTTACCAAGTAAACAAGTAAACTGTCTCCACCCCCTACCCTCCCCTCCCCTCCCTCCCTAATTTGCATTCAACACCTCATTTGAATGACTGTCTAGTCTTCTCTGTTTTTCTTAATGTTACTTTCCAACAACTAACAATAAATATCTCAAAATTTTGAAACTGACTTCTCAGTACAGAGCGGATAAAATCGTTTCCCGCAGCATTGTCACGTTTTATTATTTTATTCTAACTGAATGTCGGTAAAAAGCAAGTTTGTTATCTCGATCTTACTTGTGGTTGGGTAAAAATTTGGAATGAGGTTCAAAGTTAAATCGTTTTGAATGCACACGTAACAGCTGGTAGTGATAATTACCTATTCTTTAACGCGAAACGGGCGTTCATTTTTACGGATAAATTAGTTGTTTTGTTTTAAGTTTTGCATTGATCGTTTTAGATATATGCCAAATACTGAAATAGCAATAAGGAGTGCGGCAGGTTTGGTTGTATTTTACGTTATGTTAAAATCAATACAATAATATATCATACGAGCAGCGCAAGGATTTTAAAGTACAATTTTACCCACTTGATTTAAAAACTCAGGTTTCAGTTTATTATTTAAAATAACAGCAGTTTGGGGAAATACCGTGATGTCATTTATCGTGACGTGACAGTTTTTGCGTGTGCGTACGTGCTCTTGCCATGCGTCAGGTGCCGGGGCTTTCCCGCCATTTGACAAGACAGTCATGGGCCCAAAAAACGAAAGAAAATCCTTTCGTTTATAACTTATTTGGTAAAGTTCCCCAAAACAAATACAATGCACCACCTGTTCTTCATCTGATACTGACAAAGGTTCAGCGGGATGTAAAAATACGGTCCAATCACTCGCAAGAATGATTAATTGCGCAGCAGAAAATGAATACTGGCAAACACAAAACAGATTATTTCGATTAATTGCTGTAACCGCTTTTTTAAAAAATAGAAATCGTCACGACTTTCGCGAACTAAGGTGATAATAATTTTTTTATTGGATAGCGGTCAAGCATCACTGAAAAAGCTAAGTAGCAAAGTCATAACATATTTGCATTCTGTTTCAAAAAAACCACAACCAAAAGTTACATAAAAACTCCATCTATATAAAATCAGTTTTTCGCGATCGTTCGTCATTTGTTAGAGTTTTACCGTTACGTAACCTTTAATTCAGTTTTGAAATAAAAGTTTTTAAGATAGTCATTTAAAGGTCTCGTTGCAGCACCTAGTTCATTTCAATTTTAAGCGAACAAGACTTCAGCGATATTGCAATCGGGTTCAAACTGCAAACCAAACAACGCAAACCGAACGTAGTGAAGCAAAGATGCAGTCACGAAACACTGTAAACACAAACATTGCGATATCGAGTTTGACAAACAAGACACGCGACACAACCTTCATATTTAAAATAACACTGTTCTATCTATATTCTTCACACAAATACACAAGTAATGTTTGAATTTAAATTAAGGTTTAACTTGTATTAATTGAACAAACGTAGACCTGTTAAGTTATTTTAGCGTTTGTATATGTTCTCTTATTAAATACTTACATCTATCAGCTTTCTACAGTCATTATTTATATAAAGAGCACAAAAAGCTCCTATAAAGAACATATCGACAGTTTTAATCCCATAGGGATCACTTAAATATTTACAAATCCTCCAACTAAAGTAAAGGAGAGAGATTTGGTTCCATTCTTTTTACAGCATGAATCAAAACGCTGTCGCCTTGGCCTTCCAGTCGCATTTATCTCCTGTGGTCCATTTCACTAGGGGCTCAAAAGTTTTAAAGGCCTTATCGGCTGATAAATTGTCTATCCCCGAAAAGCCCATTGTTATTTTGAGGACCTCTTCACTGGAATGACACCAAAAACAGCGATAATCAGTCAGTCTTGATCTTACTGCCTTGTTCCTTGTCGATGTTAGTTTTTTCTCTGGGTTCTAAGTCCAATTGAGTCGCACTTCATCTTTCGTTCAACCGTTCTGGTTGTTCCGAAGCAAGTAACGAAAATTAAGCTGATCACCGATCTCTCTAAGAGCTTGTCCAACTACACGTGGTGTGATGTTGTTATTGTTTTCTTGCAAAACTCCCAAAGATTGGTTTTCATGCATCATAGGTTCTGTGGCTTGGCTCGTGTTCATGTGACGGTGAAGCTGACCAGTTGATCGCGATCGCAGACGATCCTGATTATTTGAATCAGAATTCAAGTTCACAGATACAGGCCTTGAAATGTCCGTAGCCGGACTTTCTGTAGATGAGAGATTGTTCATTTTCATAATTTGTCCGCTGGGGGACAAACTGTTCGATTTCACTTTCGTAATTGTGCTAGATTTCTCTGACACCAGAAGGGCAATGGCGCTTTGCACACCGCTGTAAAGGTATTCGATTTCGCCGGTTCTCTGCCAACTCCCTTAGAAAACTTTCTTGAGAAGTCAACTAAAATAAACTTTATCCTAGGCTTCGATTCTTCCGATATAAACAAGCGGAAGGCACTTGAAGAATATTGCAACAAGTCGATTTTTTAAATTCTCCTTTTGACCACACAATGCAGTGGTTGAACCTGAATTTGGACGCGTTCCAGTGAACTATACGCTGTTTTGGTAGCAATTCTTTCCACAAATAGTAATTTCTACTACAGCTAATGACAAACTTGTGATTATTTTGTCCTGTTTTTGAAATATGAGATCAAAAACTCGAAATAACTCTCTAGTTCTGACTCAACGCTTTCAAAGTAGCCGGGCTGTCCTCTGTGTTGTTGTTTGAAATTTTTCTGGAAGAAAATATGTGCGCTCAAAATAGCGCTGACGAATGTCTTTTTTGGACCAATGAGAAACCTTCACATTTCTTTGTTGCCTGGGACAGGATCAGACTTGTAAATCAAGCTATGTTTTGGCGATCGGACGTTCTCCATGTGCTTGGCGTTATCAACACGTGACGACACTGACTAACAACCAATCAAAAATTACAAATAAATTGGTTCCAAAAATAAAATAATTCACAAATTTCTATGTCTTGGATCGGTCGAAGGAGTTGTGGCTTTTTGCCTCTGGTGGTCGATTTGTGAGGTTTGTTTTACTTTTATTTTATACTAATTAGAAGATCCTTGAAGTCTTTTGTAGAAAGTTAGTTTTAATATTTTAGCCAAGTCGTTATTTTCTAATTGTTTTCTTTCTTACCACAAAGGAAGGGTGGCCTATCGAAACATTTCTTCGATGGTTCGGCGAGTTGTACACGGACAGGACGTTTTCAAGTTGCCAAGCTGTTTCATTCAGGATCTGAATGTGTACGATTAATCTCTTGAACGAATTGGTTGACGAAAATCCAAGTATTCCATGGAATATAATTCGAACAAACTGAAGAAAAACGATTTGTCTGCCCTTGCTAGACAATCCGAACTTCTGGCAAAAGATTTTATTTCTTATCGACTAGGGAACGACACGAAACCCTTTAGTCAAACGGCGGCGACACTCCGTAGACTGGCTGATGAAATAGAACTCCAGTACCCTTCCCTTTTGAACCATCTTTGTAACAAATTGAACATTTCTCGGAGCACAGCGTATAAAACTTTTGAAGAAATTGCCGGTGAAGTTTTTGCCGATGGCGTCAACTGGGGAAGAATTGTGGCACTCTATGCCTTTGGTGGTAAACTGGCGGTGTATTGTGATCAACATAACATGCAAGACTTGGTGGATTTAGTGACGGTTTGGGTCGGAAAATTTATTGGAAGCCTGAGCGACTGGATCGAAAAAGAAGGCGGTTGGGTAAGCTTAATTTTTTCCTTTAATTTTCTTTCAATTTTTTCTTCCTTTTTAAAATATTTCCGCGTCCATTACCATTTTTTTTTATAAAGTTTTGCAAAACCTCTATTTGCCTTCGACATCATGCTGCCCTTGGCAACTGATTGTACAAACTACTCTGTTGCCTATTAGTCATAAAACTTCTCTTTTTGCTCAAGAACCAATGACATATTTCAGTTTTCCACCGAACTTTTATACTGTCAGTCTTTGAGATTTTCAGTGATGTTTGGTGTAAAATACAACTAACAAGCAATCGAAAACTAGCACCAGCTTCGTTATTCTAGTGTTAAACATTCCTTAGATAGAGCTGCTTTAATTGATAGAAAGCCCTTAACACTCCATTCCTACGAACTTTTCTTTATAGCAAAATAAAATGCCATTTCCCCCTCTCATTAACACGGATTTTTTGCGCGTTTTTCTGTTTCAGTGATTGACATTCACTTTTGAAAGAAAAATAAAAAAGCAGCATGAGAAATACCAAAAATAACGCTTGGACTAAGTGATTATCTGTTGTTGGAAATTTGCAATAATTTTGTTCCAGTAAATTCCAAGAAATTACTAATTTTAGCCTAAAGCGATAAAGCTGTCATGCTAGCGCATATGTGTTCATGATCAGTAGTATTCAATATATTACAGGTTAGCTAGTTTAATTTACAAGGAAAATATCAGTTATTTATTTGTAGCTATATAGAGGACTTTACAAACAGACTAGCTTTTTGGTATTTGTTTCTCAGAAGAATCAGTGAATCAGCAGTTTGAAAACATGTGACAATCACATAGAAGCGAAGGATGTTAAGAATTTAGAATTATCTTGATCTTGTTTTCAAGTTTTGAAGGTTTTGCATTGAAAATAAACTTTCCTTATTGATGCAGCTATATATAGAGTCATAAAAATCAACTAAATACTGAGTGTTAGTACTGGGTATTTTTAGATACCACTTTCAAAGTGTTAACATATTTATTTTGTTATGAGAGAAAACTTTCAATAAATGCTCCTTACAATGACAGTTATGTTTTCCTTCATTAATGTCCATATATACATATAATTTTTTTATATAGCCAGTCTGCAATAATTGCCTATTCTTCACCATTTGTTTTGAAACATACTAAATATGTACACATGTTGTTATCCTGGAAAAAAAACAAGAAAATGTTTGAAACAGCTGTTTCCCCTTTTAACTTTAGAAAAATTTATCCTTTTGTATCCATTCTTTTAAAGGTTATAATTTAGCATTTACACTGAATTACCCAGTATATATAAAGCTAATGAAACTCTCAATACTTTCTGTATTCGTGAAGTATTAATATAACAAGTAAATACAGATTTATAGGGCCAGTTTACATAAGCGAGGTTGAACCTCCGATCCATCCTGGTTCAATCTAGCCGAAAGTGGATGAACTGGTCACCATACTAAGTCTTGTTGATGTTTACATGCAGAGGTTCAAATCTGCCCCAAATAAGGCAGGGCTGGATGTTAACATCTGCCTGCTTGCATATGGCAAGTAATTTTTGCCTCAGGCAAGCAGAAATCACGAAAAATTTGCCTAATTGGCAAGTAAGAATTAATTACTATTCTTATATGGCAGGCTTGCCAAGTGGGCAACATCAAGCAAATACTGTGTTCTGATTGGTTACATGAGCAGGAAATTAAGATAGGCCCATATTGCCTGCTCGGAATTGCCCATTTTTATCCCGTGAGAAAAAAAATTGCATGAAGCAGAATTACACATTGAGTTTTAGGCAATGGAGTTGCAAAAAGGGGAAGAGGTCAGTTAAAACAAAGAAAATATAGATCAAGTCTCATAAATTTATTTGTCAACAAAAACCAACAAACACAAAAATTAAAATGCTAAGTGATATGAAGGCATGAAAGAAATTTTGTCTTACAAAAAACAGTAGTAATGTGGAATTATTTGGCCATATAATAAGTCTTTATTGAACAATTTTCATGAACCTTGACTTTGTCTTGGTTCATAATAACACAAAAAAGACACAAAAAAGAACTTGGCCAGTATATATATATCCAGCCATCTTGACCTCACACTTGTTCAATAATGCATATATATTAATCAGAACATTATTGCAAGTTTGTGATAAAAATGGCACTGCATTAACCACTGAATTAGATGATCATATAACTCTGTCTGTTAGTATACACAAAGTTAACTTCATATCAATTTTTATGGAATAGATACCTGTAAAAGACAGTCTGTCTTTCTGATCTTAATTAAAAAAAGAATGTTAATTATTTGTGTCAGAGGCTTTTTTAATACAGCCTTACTTTTAGGTTCATTTTAGTTTGGGCATTCAAGTAATATCTCAGTTGGGCAAGTGATTTCAGGATGCTGGTCACCGAACTAGAAAGTAGTTAAAAAAGTTAGTTTCCAGCCCTGTTAAGGGGACCGTTCAACTCAGAAGCTCATTCAACCTAGTAGCCATGTAGGAGGTTGTACAACTGGGCACTAGGTACAAGTAATATCATGTAAAGACAATGTTGGGATTGAACCACTTTGGTGTGAAAATAGCAGGTGATGGTTTCAAACATATTTTACTTGTTAATGACGTTGACAAAGCAATAAATGAAAAAAAAAAACTACCGGCTTCTGAAAGGAAACAACAGCAGCATGACGATGTTTCTGTTTTTATTGCAGATTCTTGTGCATCAACTGTGACATCACCTTGCCCCTCGCTTTATCACACCAAATACATGTTAAATCCCTTGTCTAGACAGTGCTGGGTTGAATCATATAGGAGCTTTAACCAGACACATGTAAACAGACTGTTATTCTTAGTTCTCTTACTGAAGACTGGAAGCTTATTTAATACTAAACAAGCATGGTTTTTTATAATGTTCAAAATTTCAACTAGTTTTTTGAGAAAAGAAGCAAAAAATGATAGTTTTTAAAATTGGCAAGTTTTTGGTGATTTATAAATCTGTAGCAAAGATAAGCCAAATTAATTTGGAAGGGATGGATTACTGACAGTAATTAAGCTTAATGTGATTGTATGGCAGCGTGGTAGGTGCAGTGGTGAGATCTGTGCCTTACAGCCACAAGGTCCCAGGTTCATACCAGGGATATAGATAATAACCAGAAGCCAGGAAAATTACCCGGCTGTGAACATGATTTTTCCGGCTGTAAAGCACTACTTCTTTCTCCAATATGCTTTTAAATGTTGTCAGAAATACCTGCCTATCATTGCTAGATTCCCGGCTGTTAAAAACTTTAGCTACATCCCTGCATATCCTGGGTCAAACCAACCTTGAACATTTGTGTGACCTTCGTTCTACCAAAGTTAACTTAGCTTTTCACCCTTACAAGATTGGAAAAAATGGGTACCAACTTCTGCTGGTGGCTAACCTGTGATATGGCTTTGTGTCCCGTCCAGTGGGAGTCAATGACTCTCATCCTCGACTCTTTAACACTACAGAAATGGGAGATATAAGCACCAGCTCCAATGGGCCACTTAGTTAAACTAGCTTAGTTAGTTAAAAAGGAGTCAGTAACTTGAGTTGATTTTAGAAAATATTTTACATAAAGGAATGTATATTCTGTTGGCTGCATATAGTTCTTATATCGGTGTTTGGTTGCATTCTTGCCATGTTCAATATCACTTATAATGGTTATATCAAATACAAAAAAAATTCTATTTCTAATACAAGTTTTATCCATTTTAGTTCTAATTTTGTAACATCAAAATCATGTGTTATATGTTTTCTGATATTTGAATTTAAAAAGAATCTCAAAAATGCTTAAAATTTGTTTAATTCTGTTCTAAAGGAATAATTCTCTTTAGGAAACCAACAACCATGAAAATTTTATGCTTTATATCAATGCAGCCACAGTACTCTTTCGGTTGCTATATTGATATCAAAGGAATAATTCCTTTGAGGTTTCAGATTTCTTCAGAAATCTTGTTTTGGAATTCAGCTGTTGCCTCAGAATGGACATCTAAAGACATCTGTCGTAATTTCCCTCATTGTGTAAATTTTACCTTTTGTACCTATATCTCCAGATGATAAATAATTATGATTAGCATTTATATAGCACCTTTTCCACGTGTATATGATCAAAGGCACTTTACAATAATCAAGACAAGGTTTTGCAGCTGAGGGTCTTAGATAGTCCACTACTGTGGCTCACATATATTATTATTAAGAAACAAACTCAGTAGAATAGACAGGTCACAACTTCGGGATCACTACCCTACTCTTTTCGACAAGTGCGTGGGTTCTTTTAAGTCCCTCGACAGAGAGATCGAGAGACTGGA
>JAOCPT020017967.1:0-14457 GCA_026546935.2 Palythoa grandiflora | reverse complement strand
CCCATCCCCCCACCCTCTCTAAATTGCCCCGTGCACTTCCTCCTTAAATCCTTCCCTGAACTGCACTCTACAAAATGCGATAATTGTTTTTCTTAATTTGCATTTTGGATAATAAGAATTGGCGGTAATGCAAAAATACTTGCATGAGTGATAAACGATTTTGTTGTCTCAGATATTGGTCGGTGATATTTGAACACTGGCTTTTTAATCTTGGTAGTTCAATCTTCTCCTGTTTTCTTACTCATGCACTTGTGAAACGAAACTATACCAGAACCGTTATTGTTTATTACTAGGTATAATTAGAGTCATTATGTCATCTGCACAACTTAAGCTTACCAGCACCACGGCATCGTCATTACTGCTTCCCTAATCATCATCATTGTCATCATAATGATTGTCATCATCATCAGTATCATCATTACCACCACAACCGCCATTGTTACTTCCACAATCATCATCATTACGAATGACATCATCACAACTACCATAATCATTACCATCATCATCATCATCATCAACATCATCATTACCATCATCATCATTACCAACATCATAATCATTTCCATCATCATCATCATCATCATCATCATCATCATATCATCATCATCATCATCATCATCATCATCACATCACTACCGACAGCAATTCTCATCCATAGCTCAGGTTTCCCTCACCTCCTCTTCTCTCGCTCTTCTGGTTCATTTGTTCTGTTTCTCCCAACAGGTCAGCCCAGACAATACTTTGTTGACGTTACCTGCCCTCTCATCCCCTCCACCCCTCCAAGAGCGCCCGCATCTCCTACCAGACAGCTGTCATTCCACAAAGTGCAAAAGGGGTCAGCGGTTCGGAGACAGCAGCAGTGATGACTTCTCTGTTATGTACAGTGTACATAAATTTACCACATTTAAACTTACGGAAACTTTTTCATTTCTCTCATTTTATGCTCCCAAATTTTGCTTCACTAACGACAAGTTTGAATATGAGCCAGGAAATAAAGCCTTGGCAGTTTTGTTTGTGTTTCATTTTTGAGAGAAGCCCCTGTTAAGATTCCAGAAAGTGCTAATATAAATTGGAGTAGCCAATCAGGAAGCAGAATCGTAACAGTTCAAAGTTATCAAAGTTTACTAGCTTGTTATTACGCCGAGTTCACAAACAAATGTCAAACGGATTTTTAAAATCCTGTATTTTTCGTAACTTGGTATACCGTAAATTATTTAAAGTAAATTACTGTCAATACTTTTGTTTGCCTTTTTAACTAAATATGCCTTTTTTATTCAATTTTTTTTTACAATTCTGTGGCGTTTTCTATTGTGTAAAGGCGCTAAAACAACAGGAAAACTCACTAAACTGATTGTATTTTCCAATGAGTTTTGAACTTTTAAATCTGTATTTTAAAGACTTCATTTATTAAATATTTTTTGCCCGTTTTCATTTAAAAGTTAACAACATCAAATAGCTTGTAAGTCCTATCCAGAATTCAATGTTTTTGTCTATACTTTGTCTCGATACTTTTCAAAGTCGAAACGGGGATTCTTTAGTTAATTGAAACTTTAATTTTCTTTTCTCTCACTTTATTTCATCAAACTGAGTTTGAAGTTAATTGTTTTCATCTTTAAAATCTTGTCCTTGACGTCTTAGAGCTTGAATTTCTTTTTCCAGCTGATTCAATTGTTCGAAATTCAAGTCAGTCTGTGCGTTTCGGATTGCACTTTTACGTTAATGTTTCTGTTCTCTTCTTCGCTTGTGTTAGAATCAGTGCTCTCGGTTTTGTTGATAACCCAGGGCTCAAAGTTAGCGACCAACTGGTCACAATATGCGACTAATTTTTGCCAAATGCGCCTAAAAGTTTGAACTTGGTCGCACGGTTGCGCCTGGATACAAATGTTGGTGTGCGACTGTCTTTACCTCTATTCTGATAAGGGAAAAAACGCTGAAAGTATCCCTTGAAATTCGAAGTAAATCACTTGTGTCTTCTATCCAAGCTGTAAAGAATAAACGTTCTTTGCTCTGTCTCCTATAGTGGCCCGTTAGGGCAATGGTGAATTATATAGATTTTGCTGTTCATTTCTATCTAGACTGGCTATTCACTTCAAATCTTTAAAAATTTTTGCCTTGATGAGATATTTTTTATGCAGCTAGTTATTTCTTACAACCCGAGATCTCGACTTATAATGCGAAATTTCGACTTAGTAACCCGAGATCTCGACTTATAACCCGAGATCCTGACTTATAACCTGAGATCTCAACTTATCGTGTGAGATCTTGACTCATAACGCAAGATCTCGACTTTGGTACCGAGATTTCGACTTAAAACGACATAAAACAATGGCGTACTTACCAGAAGAACCACTATCAATACCCTGGCCCACATTGTTGACGAGCCTACAGCAGCCAAAGAGACCACAGGAAGCTCATGACCCAGTGCGTCATATGTCGTGCGCATTGTAAGTCGAGGTCATGGGTTATAAGTAGAAATCTCGCATTGCTATGGTGGCCCATAGGTATCACGGCAGTAGTTTGTGAACACCCACGGCAAAAGTTTGTGAACACCGACGGCAAAAGTCATACGGCAAATATACGTGAACACCCACAGCAAAAGTTTGTGAACACACACGGCAAACATTTGTGAATATCCACGGCAAACGTTTGTGAACATCCACGGCAAACGTTTGTGAACATCCACGGCAAAAGTTTGTGAACATACACGGCAAACGTTTGTGAACATCCACGGCAAAAGTTTGTGAACACCCACGGCAAACGTTTGTGAATATCCATGGCAAACGTTTGTCAACACCCACGGCAAACGTTTGTTAAGACCCACGGCAAACATTTGTTAACACCCACGGCAAACGTTTGTGAACACCCACGGCAAAAGTCATACGGCAAATGTACGTGAACACTCACAGCAAAAGTTTGTGAACACCCATGGCAAAAGTTTGTGAACACCCACAGCAAAACTTTCTCACAACGGAAATCAATGAACGAGCGGAAGTCTAGTACCCAGGCTAATTCCACCGTACTTGTAAGTCGAGATCTCGGGTTATAAGTCTAGATATTGATAATGATACTGTAGAATAATTAAAGGCAATAAGTGTGACTCAACGACCCAACGTTTTGGTACAGGCAGTGCCCTGTAGCAATGATAAACGTAGAGGACACTGATCTTGTGCTTAGTGATAATGTAGAATAATTAAGGGCAATAAATGTGACTCTATGAACATTACTTTTTTAGTTACACGATTTTCAGCTGTGCACCTAAGATTTTTAGTTGTGCGCCTAAAATTTAAGCTGTGCGCCTTAAAATTGAAAACTAGTCGCACAAATGCGCCTGGAAAAAAGACGAACTTTGAGCCCTGCAGGCTGTTAAAAGAGTGCCTACACTTTGATTTAATTTAAAATTTTGTTTCAGATCAAAGAATATATCAAAGCGTGTTTAAAGTTTAACGAAAATTTGAATGCTAGGTAAGTAAATACTTACTGTAATGGTTTTATTATTTTTTTACCGAATTCTAACCACTTAATTATCTTTGCTTTTTCTTACTCATTGGAAAAAAGTAATATTCTCTGTCGGTGTGAATGGTTTGTGATTGGTTGAATGTAGGAACACATTATGTGGTAGTATGTCGCTCATCTGTGGCTGTAATTTTGTTTCTTGGCTTTACGTCTGCTGTTATACAACAGTCAAAAGAAATCAGCTCTGATTATGTTTAGTGGTTAGATAGAATAGACTAATTTCAATGTGTTTTAATTCTAACTTGAGTCCGAGGCTTAGGAAAATAAAAGAAAAGAAAAGGAAATAAATTACATTGGTTTTGATCGAAAAATATGTTTCTTTAATTTTTTTATTGCCTTTAGTTTTGGACCCATGTTAAATTTTAATATCATTAAAATTGGTCTATTGTATGTATTTGATTCCTGACGGTAACAGTCGTTGTTTAAAACTACAGTTGCTGGAATACCACACATGTATTTTGCCTAAGACCTGCTTTTTGCTTTTTTGGAAAATATTGACACTTGCTCTAAAATTTAAAAGCTAAAATTGATTTAGCCTAGTTAAAACTTAATATTTTTAAAATTAGCATAACAGAACAGTAGATTTGTTCACCTTTAAACCTAAATGCAACGTGTTCACTTGCGTTGCCCGTGTTTTATTTGTATTGAAAGTAGCTTCAGCTTAAGAGCGAGATTTTCAATACTTTTGTTTATATTTTGCCCAAGTTGTCGGTATAGTATAAATCTCTCCTATAAAATTAGTAACTTTTGTGTTTGTTACTGTTTGCTAATTATATCATTGTTGACAATTCTCTCTAATAAATTTGCAGTCAAACGGAAATTGGTGATTCAGTGCGGAAATCAACCAACTTGTTGATTTCTAGAACATTGAATGGTGAGTAAGACTCCTTAAACTAAGGTTTTGTTCACACTATGCCGGATAACTATTGTACCATCATAAAAATCATATCAGATAGGCAGTGCATTCACACTAGGACATTCACACTAGGAATTCTTGTTTCAGAACCATTTTGAGCTACAGTGTACCTGGAACAAAACGTTTTGGATAGGTTTTTGAGCCATTGAAATTGTAGTGGAAACATCGTACCATATCATTCCAAATGCGAATTATTGCGAATATTGCTGACTAAGTATGGCTTAACTGTAGTTGTCCCAGTCCTACAAGCTATTTCGGTGCACTATGAACGAGTATAAAAGAGTCGTGCCGATTATATAGCTCCACTACGTTTTCAAGCTGAAATGGAACAACTATCATACCAACACAAAAACCTGTCCGATATATTGTGAACAAGACCTAATAATCCATTCATGTAGATAACTTAAAACTTTTGTATATGGCTTTTGTTAAGTATGATAATTACAAGTTCCAAACTCGCTTTACCTGTTGTTTTGCCCCTGGGAAGGGGGGAGGGAACAGATCAGGAAAGAGGATCTATCACAATGGTAGTCGATAGCTATGCATTTTCCTTGCGTAATATTAGATAAGCACTTTCTATCATTAGAGTTCCTGTTGCCTGGGACTTGGGAATAGTTATGGTTTAGCATTCAATATTATCAAGAAGCAAAATATAATCACTTATTCCTGATTCTTGTCTTTTGTATTCATTAGTGCTTGAATTTTTTGGAAACACTCGATAAAAGCCCTTGAATTTTTCTCTACAAAATCTGTTTGAACCCTGGTAATCATTAGCGCTTGAATTTCGTGGAAATAATCATTGAGTTTTTCCTGCTAAGATCTGAATGAACCCTGTCTATGAACCCTGTCTATTGCATTGAAGTAGTTTTTGACGTAGTATGGCTTAGGTGGCTGTTCAACCTTGCATCTTATTTGACAAGTTCACTTTGACCGTTTTTGGATAGAAACCGTGTTCATAAGGACGAGATGTGAAAATTTTTGTGTAAAATTTTTAGACCCAATCCCATTCCTGAGCCAGAGACCACAGTCTGAGCCAAAAGAATGTACAGGAGGTCATGCATTGGAGTAAATTCATGAGAGTAAAAACATTTCTCCTTAATCCTTTATCCTTGAATTATTGCTAAAGTTTAATTGAATTTTGATAGGTTGCTTTAATGCTGCCGTGAAGAAACAAGAAAGAACCATAGCTCAGGTAAGTATAAATTCTGTTTGTCATGTTTGTTCGAACGGTGGTGTGATTGGCACAGTGGTAAGATCTCTGCCTTCTCACCACAATGTCCTGGGTTCAGACCCCGGCTCAAGCGACTGTAGAACGTTTGTGTGACCTTCTTTTCTGCTAAAGTTGACTCAGCTTTCCACCCTCCCGAGGTCAGTAAAATGAGTACCAGCTTCTGCTGGGGTTATCTTGCACCACCTAAACCACCTACTTGTCGTGATCCCAGTGTTGTAGTTTGTCTGTTTCACTAATGGCATTTCTTAATGTTTCAAATATATGTGAGCAGCATGAAGGGGACTATCTAAGACCCCCAAATATTACACCCTGCATTCACTTGTAAAGCATGTCCAAAGCACCTTCTTATGGATCACTGTGCTATATAAATACTAAGAGGGTGATTACACGAGACTGGGATGAACTCAGACCAGAACGAAGTCAAACCATTACAGCGACATTAC
Organism: Palythoa grandiflora; assembly: GCA_026546935.2. Taxonomy (NCBI): domain Eukaryota; kingdom Metazoa; phylum Cnidaria; class Anthozoa; order Zoantharia; family Sphenopidae; genus Palythoa; species Palythoa grandiflora. The sequence goes on along the minus strand of JAOCPT020017967.1, from coordinate 8,354 downwards.
ATGAGACTGGGACAAAAGTCATGAGATTGGAGTGAAATGTGTAGGATGTAGTACAAAAGCAATAAAACCTCTGTGCATGCTAGACTGCTAACTCAGTGGTATGTAGGCACAAAAACCCAGACCGGTCTGCAAATTTTTGCGATTATGTGTCATTCCGGTCCAAAGTTGACCCAGTCAGAGATTTTCGTTTCGGCCTTTTGTCCGAGTCTGAGTTGAGTTTTTGTACTGGTCTCATGTAATTAGATAAAAGTATTTGTATGGGGGCCGATTTGAACTCGTCCCGGTCTGAGTTCATTTGACATTTATAAATGGAAACAGGTTCATGTGGTTAAAAATAATTAGCACACACATCTGCTAGATACAGCATTCAGATATTCAACATACCAGTATTTTGCTTCCCTCAGCTTGTTCAGGTCTCACAGAACACAATTCATTTAGAAGCAGCCTGCCTTAACTTGGAAGAGTATGCAGCAGATGTTACTAGGTGGGTGGAAAACCTTGCCAAATTTTTCAAGTATTTGAAAAAAATGAGTTTAAGATTGCCAGTCAGGTTGACATTGGGGTTATCAGTCAGTAGTCAGGTTAGTGTAGCATCTTGCGTAATATATGATCGAATTTCTGTGTGAAATTTGTGTCTTCAAGTGATTAGACACAGGCCATCGCGATCCACTCCATGTACCGTACTTAATGTCAAGGATGTAGCCAGGGGGGTCCTGGTCCTTCAAACTACAAGGTCTCGGTGTTTAACCCCCGGCTCAGCCGAGAGTTGAACATTTGCAAGACCTTCTTTTCCGCCAAAGTTGACTCAGATTTCCATCCTCCCAAGGTCGGTAAAATGAGTACCAGCTTCTGCTGGGATACTAACCTGCAGTGGATTAGTGTCCCGTAAAAGGATTTAGCTTAGCTTGAAAAGTCCGTGAGTTTTTGTTTTAGTCCTTGAAAGTCCTTGGTCTTTTTCTAATTTGAAGAGGATGTGGATACAAATTCTGAAACTTTTTATATTTATATCTTATTCCTACGTTAGGAGCATTTGAGTTATTAAATGTGTATTGGAATGAAAATTTAGACGAAGTGAGCTAAAACTTGAAGAAAAAGTTTTGACACTAAAGTCTGTTAGCTTGGAATAGATATATATTTCTATATAGGGGCACACTCGTTTTTTGATCATGCGATCATACTTACGTCATCTCTGACATGTTTAAGCAACCAAAAAAAAGAAAGTATATAGAGCTATCACTGTACATGCACCACCAGTAAGATTACATTTCTGCTGGGTGAACTTGTCCATGAAAAATCTGTTTGGCAGGGGTTTCATTAAGATTTGGAACAGGTGGGCATTTAAGCACCCGGGCAAGGTTTATACAAAGTTTATTTTGTTCTTGGTTAAGATACTGAAAGTAGATAGGTAAAGTCATCTTCATAGCTGGTCAATTTGCCCGGTGCCCGACCCTTAATGAAATCCCTGGTTCGGTCCTTGAAGAGTCCTTGAAAAGTCCTTAAAAAAGTAATTGCAGTTTTTTGTATCAACCCAGGTTGCTACAATCAAACAAAGTAATAAAGAAGCATTCGAACTACTAAAAAACCTACGTCAGTAAAAATTGAACTTTCTTCATTGTAAAAGAAGTTTTGGTGTGCAGTTTTGGTGATCGGCCTTGGAACACGGTCTTGGTGCACAGTTTCGATGTGTGGTCTTGGTGCGCGGCCTTTGTGCACGGTTTTGGTACATGGTCTTAATGCGCAGTTTTGTTGCATGGTTGTGGTTTTGGTGCACTGTCTAGGTGCACGGTCTTGGGGCATGGTGCTGGTGTGTAGTTTTAGTACATGGTTTTGGTATGTGGTTTTAATGTGTGGTATTGGTGCCCAATCCTGGTGTGCTGTATTTGTGCACAGTTTTGGTGCATTCACTTGGTGCACAATTTTGGTGTGCTATCTTTATACATGTTTTTGGTATGTGGTCTTGGTGTGCAGTTTTGGAGCGCTGCCTTTGTGCGCAGTTTTATTGCATGATCCTGGTGCAGGGTTTCAGTATGTGGCTTTAGTGTGTGCCTGTGTGGTTAGTGTGCAGTTTTATTGCATGATCCTGGTGCAGGGTTTCAGTATGTGGCTTTGGTGTGTGCCTGTGTGGTTAGTGCATGATCCTAGTGTAGGGTTTCAGTATGTGGCTTTGGTGTGTGCCTGTGTGGTCTTAGTGTGCAGTTTTATTGCATGATCCTGGTGCAGGGTTTCAGTATGTGGCTTTGGTGTGTGCCTGTGTGGTCTTAGTGTGCAGTTTTAGTGTATGATCCTGGTGTGGGGTTTCAGTATGAGGCTTTGCTGTGTGCCTGTGTGGTTAGTGCATGATCCTGGTGCAGGGTTTCAGTATGTGGCTTTGGTGTGTGCCTGTGTGTTTAGTGCATGATCCTGATGCAGGGTTTCAGTATGTGGCTTTGGTGTGTGCCTGTGTGGTCTTATTGTGCAGTTTAGGTGAGCAATTTTTGTGCACGTTTTTGTTGTGTGGCTTTTTTCAATGTTTTGTTTTTATTGTAAGTAAAAGAAAAAGTCACAAACTTCTACTAATCCTAGCTGCCTTATAATTTTTTTAACAAACCTGTATGGTTCATTTTGGACACCCTGCACCGTACCCAATTTGTTAGTTTACATTCAACCTCTGTTGTTGTTTCTGCCATCCATTATTTTTTGTTTCTGTTAAAGAACCGCAAATGAAGGTGTAAATATTGGGAGAGTTTATGGGCTATCAACGTTCAAGGTACGTTTTACTGATGGGCCTTCTTTCAAATAAAATGAAATAAGATGTTAAATTATCCCTTTCCTACAAAGTGTTAGTTATGCCTTCTAACAAATAGAATAAAGTAGCATCAAATTTTGTTTACACATCTGATATTTTCCCGGAGGTTTTTACAAAACTGTTGGGGAACATTCATCTTTCTGTCCAGTTAACCCTAAGACAGAGTAGACAAAGCCACGAGCCTGTTACCAGAAACGTATAACTTTCCTGAGTCACCATGAACCGGCCACAGTAGTAGGCAGAGCAATTTTTAGCTTTCAAAATTGTGCTTCAGACAAAGATTATTGCAACCAGCTAGGACGTGACGTTATCTTATTTGCATATAATTAATCAAAGTGCAGTGTTCTATTCTGCTACCCTGACGGCAGCTCAACATTCCCATTGGTTTCAAAATAAGATGTAACGTGTCACACGTAATGTTTACTGGCATCGTTTGCAACATTTATTTTAACCATAAATTGCTCTCAATAAATAGACGCCTTTTAGGTTTGTTTCTGCAACAAAACTTTGCACAGAAAGGTCATTTTTCAATGAACACGAGTTCCCATACTACAACACTTGCAATGATTAGATACTTCTTATTCCCTTATTGTCAGTCACTCTCCAGAATAAAACATTAGATAATCGAAATGACATGACATACACCGTATTGTGTTCCTTCTACACTTTAGTGTTTCACTGACACCAAAAGCGATATTTGCTTCATCTGAGAAATACACCATTTTACTAATGCAAGTTTTTGCTAGAACCATTCCCTTGTGGGGGTAAAAAGTCACTACTCGGTCAAATTTGGGCACATTAATTTAGCATAAACAACACTTTTTGCCCCCACAAAAATTTGAATTAGTAAAATTGTGTATTGTATAAACTGTGAGTGGCACAGCTTCAAGGACGAAACATTTTCGTTTTCCAACCGCAACAACAAATCTTTTTGAAACCCCTCTACACTCTGCCTTCCCCTCTTCCAAAAGACCATTTCACAGTTCCTTAAAGGTAACCAAGCTTCTATATGAAACCGAGTCGAAGGTTGACCTCCCACAGTTAGAGATGTGAAAACAATCTACATGCTAATAAGTTTCTTTTTTCATGGTAATTATTTCCAGTTCTCTAACTATTCCAGGTCAAGATTTGCCTCGGTTTCATATAGAGGCTTGGTTACCTTTCAGGAACTGTAAAATGGTCTATTCATTTCCTGTACTTGCCCTAACAAAGATTTTCAGAAGTGCAATGAAGAGCATGTTTTAGAACTCAAGGTTTTATCTCCATTTGTTCCATTTCTTTGTTTTTAGGATGTACGAGCAGAAGCAGAGCAACAAATTTATGATAAATTAAATAGCAAAATAGGAGAATTTTTAGAATTAGGTGAGTGAATATTATTTATATCTTCAAGGTTCTTTATTTTTATCAGCAGACTGAGTACAGTTATGATTATGCATCTACAGAAGACACTTATACATACATTTAGGGATACTTATACATACATATTTCGGGAACTGTTATTGGAGCTGTGCTCTGTGGGTTAATCCCTGCCCCTGTTGGCGAATTTTGTAAATGAATAAAATAAATGAATATATAATAATAATACATAGGTGCATAGAAATATAGAATATATTTTCAAATGTTCAACTTAATATAACACCAGTGAGTGTAGTGACAGCTTGTATATTAGCAGCTTTTTCAGATTTCAGAATTTTTAGGGCATTTCCAACAAATCATCATCTTCGTCTCCATCATCTTTGTCTCCATCATCATCATCACCACCACCATTATCATCAACAATATTATTATTACTGTTATTGTTACCGGAGTTTGGGAGTTTACAGTTGCCAATAACAATGAATTATGTGTAATATAGCATTATTAGATACCAATTACTTTCTTTTAGGGAGTTACCATGACGGCATCATCACCATCACCACCACCACCAGCATCATCATCAGTGTTGTCATCAACATCACCAGCATCATCTTCATCACCAGCGATATCATCATCATTTTCATCAAAATAACTGTCATCATCATCATCCTCATCACCAGCATCATCATCATCATCATTCTCATCATCATAACCATCATCATTATTATAATCATTATCACAAACATCACCTTTATCATCGTCGTTATCATCATCGTCATCATCATCACCACCACCATCAGCATCATCATTATCATTATCATCATCTACATAACGAGCGTCATCACCATAATCATCACCATTATCATCGTCATCATCATTATCATAATCATCATCATCACCACCACCACCATCAGCAGCATCATTATTATCATGTTCATAACCAGCGTCATTACATCACCATAATCATCTTCATCACCAGCGTCATCATCATCATCACCATAATCGTAATCATAATCATCACCATTATCATCGTCATCATCGTTATCATTATCATTATCATCATAATCATCATCGACATGACCACCACCATTATCAACATCTGTTACTGTTATTGTTACCTTAATTTGGAAGTTTACAGTAACCAATAACAATGCAGTATGTGTAAAATACTGTTAGTAGGTACGAATCACTTTCTGTAATTTCATTTGCATATAAGATTGTCTCCATGATATCCAAATGTCGTTGCAAAATTAATTTTTTATTACAGTTTTGCCACTGGTAGACAGCAGGTTTTGTTGCAGTTAGAAAGGCACTGATAACACTTCAGTATTTCAAATTCTTCTTTCTGATTTGGTTTACCAGCATCATATAACTGGGTTCCGCAAAAGCCAAGCAGTAAGGCCAGCGACTATCTTGTGGACCTGTTGTCATACCTGCACAGTACATTTCAGACCTTCAAACCACTACCGGTGAGTTGATTGCTTCCATATCCAGGGCTGTGGTTACACTAATGTGTATTTTCAAAAGCATCTACATCCATTGAAAATGCATTGATCAATCTATCCGCATCCATGCTCATGTTAAGTATTAGTCAACTGTATTTAAGTTCAGGACTATTTTATTATCATATTCCTGGATAGATGAATCTACACAGTATTATTAGTCAACTGTGTTTAGCAGACGTTATTTAGCAGAATCAGGATAACACAAATCGAGAAAAAAATCAATCTTTCTCAGAGATATCTGACACTTTAACATGAATGCGTGGTCTCTTACGGTAGTCCCCTCAGACACTGAAATATATTTTTAGTTTAATTACTGCTTTGTACGCAGGTCTTTTGGCCATGACAGTGCCATCATTTCGTATAACAACTAATTTAGTTAGCTAAAGCTAAATCATTTTACAAGTCTAAGTGGCCTACTGGAGCAGGTGCTTATCTCCGGCTTCTGTAATGTTAAGCGGGTGAGAGTCATCGACTCCCCATGGATGGGACACTAATCCATCGCAGGTTAGCCCCCAGCAGAAGCTGGTACTCATTTTACCGACCTGGGAGGATGGAAAGCTGAGTCAATTTTGGTGGAAAAGAAGGTCACACAAATGTTTAACACTAGACTGAGCCGGGAGTTGAACCCGGGACCTTGTGGTTAGAAGGCAGAGATCTTACTTATTGTTTATTACGTCTTTGGTGAGGATGGCTGGTCAGATTTTTAAAAATGTCATGTCATAAAATTGACCTTTATAGCTGCGAAATCTGAGTACTAAACGTGTTTTTTCCTTTCGTAAAAGAGTAATTTCTTTCTTGACACGGATCTGATTTATGTAAATTTCATTTATAATTTTTATTATTTTCATTTTTTCTTTCCAACCGACCGACCTGAATTATTTTGAAAAAAATACCCCAACAAATCAATTTGGTTTGGCCTTACATAATTTTATGTTTGTGTTGTAGGGAAATGTTGCCAAGACGGCATGTATGTCATCATGCAAGTATCTCTCCCTTAGTCTCCGGAAATTTCTTCTTGACGAAGAGGTGGGTTTGTCATTAGTAAATGATACAAGTTTTCAGCCATAGAGTGATCCACATATGTCAGCACGACCGGTTTCTCTGTCTGGAATAGTTTTCAGGTTTCCTTTTTCATCTTTATCTTTCATCTTTATTTATTTCTCAATTGGTTAAAGTGTGTGCATTATAAATTTCCCGCAGTCTCTTAGGAGGAGAATTTCATGTGCTAGCAAAGAACACTGGCTAGTGTGCTGGCACGAAGAAGAAACAAACCACAGTTCCTCTTTGCGTCCTTGCTGACTCGTGTTTGAGTAAATCGTAGTATAATTAAGGATAGTTCACCTACAATGTGTAAAATAACACTGAGATCACTGTTGAACCTCACAGTAGTTGATAGTGATAACATCGTGAATTTTGTGTGTATCACTGATTTCCAGGTCAAGCAGATGAACATGAACGGATTAGAGAGTTTTAATCAAGACCTGAGGAAATGCGAAGGTACAATGTTTAGTTTCTTTCTGTTTCCGTGACACTGATAAGGTCAACTGTTAGTCGTAAAAATATAAACTAACCTACCCTATAAATAAAAATAAATAAATCGGCCTTGCTAATCGCCCTCCTTGCAGCCAGGGGCTGAATTGCGAGGACACGGCTCAACGAAGTAGGACCGCAAGCATTTTAAAGACTCACTCATCACACACACACAAGGGTTACAGACACATACACAATTGCAGCCGCTTTACGGCCCATGTATGACCTCGGGGCACAGCACCACAGCCAGATGGAATAAACTGGGAGTCGGTTTTCGCTGAGGGAGAAAAACCGGATTACCCGGAGAAAAACCCTCGGAGTCAGAATGTGATCGACAAATCTCAGCTCACGTGCGGAGCCTGGGAGGCGAACCCAGATCAAAGAGGTGAGAGGCACGCCAACCTGACTCCCCTGGGTTTCAATTAATTCCTGAACACTTTTTCGGTTTCTGTCCAGCACTGGATACAATTCAACCTATTTTTTCATATCAACTTGTCCCCTCACCCAACCCCTTTCTGCTAGTGTCTTTTACAAAAGCAACACACTCTAGATTGAATGCAAAGAAAAGGATATTCAAACTGGAATCAAATCGCAGTGAACGTATGCTGGGCGAGCATTCTGGGGTGCTGCCTAATCATATGAGTTGGTAGCAAATGGATATTGTTCTGTTAATCTACCTTAATCCCTCGCCTTTTCATGTTTTGTTTTTTATTCGAACTCTTGTTGCGAACTTTTCGGTCATGAGACATCAACATCGTATATATAGTATATACAGTTTTAGTTAAACTTACGGCTTGTAATTTTGGCTTTGATAGTTGCGAAAATTGGTTGACACAGTTTTATCTCCCTATGGCAGAATTTGTGAATTCCAATCCAGTAGAGGATATAAGTGAAGACGGTACCCTGCAGTTAACCTTTCTGGAGCTTCGACAGGTAACAATAACAGTAATAATAATAATGATAATGATAATGATAATGATAATGATAATAATAATAATAATAACTGGCAGTGGCACTGGCACTAGCTTGTCAAATCCACACTGGCACATCCCAGAAAGCGCTTGCTTTGGTGTTGTGGTACTCAGGTCTAGAAGTTGTGGATGAATACCATGGTGGAATACTTTCGATAAGATCAAGGTCATCAAGAAGCTCAAAAAATAGAATTTTAAGAGCTCCAT
>JAOCPT020017052.1:0-14462 GCA_026546935.2 Palythoa grandiflora | reverse complement strand
CAAGAGCAGAACATAGTGAACGAAAGTCTACAATAAAACACATTCTTTATTTGCTCTGTGTTTGCAAGTCATAATTAATTCAAAATGGCGCCGAAAAGGTGAACCATGGAACGAAAAAAGCACCGGTCAGCTTTCGCTTGCGTGCACAGGGAACCTACGCGATAACAGGCAACCCAGAAGATTAGGAAGCGTAGAAAAGTAGAAATTTAAGGAATAAACCTTGACGTTTAAATTTTAACAGGTCGTTACCTTGAGATATATTAAGGGGGCATTCTTCTTAAAATTTTGGACAGTGGATAATGAAAGAGTTGAGAAGGAAATTTGGAGAGGGAAATGTTTTGGGACAAGCACCAAACCGTCCCTCCTGACCTTGCGCAAGTGGAGATTTGGTTTGGGGACGGTTTGGCGATTGTCTGTCAAATATTAATTTCAAAATTAATTTTTTAACTTCTCTTAAAATCCCAAAACTCAAATTTCACTTTAAAACTACCAAATCTCCCCCTAACACCTTAATCTAATCCGAAAAATCTGAAAATATTCAAGATGCTTCCTTTGCATTCAGTCTCTGAATGTAATTGAGGATTTTCAAAGTTTCAATGTAGGCACGGTGATATCATCAAAAGTAACGCTAAAACTTACAAGTCAAAAAGTGGCGTTTAACCAGAATGCCTCCTTAAATTGTCCTTGAAATGTTTGTGATTTTTACTTACAACGTTCTGTACAAAACCTGTTTGTAATAGTTGTGATGTTCTGCAGGGATGATATATGGCGAGTTTAGTGTCTGCACGTACGATGCCTGTTACTACTGCTATGAATGCCACACGGGTGATGAACACGTGATTCCAGCAAGGGTCATCTACAACTGGGATCTCCGTAAACACAGAGTGGCCAAGTACACTAAACTTTTCCTGTTGCGAATTGAAGAAGAACCATTGTTTAACATTGATGAAACCAACCCTACCTTGTATAATGTGGTCAATGAACTTAATAATGTGAAGGTAGTTGATCTGCTCAACAACATTTCAGTTGCATGCAGACGTTTTGCTGAGCTTTCTGAGTTCTTGCATTGTAGTTAAAGTTAAGACCAATAATGTAGAGGAAGTCCAGTTGATATAAGTGCAGAATATATTTGTATACGTTTTGTAGATATTTCCGGTTTGACATGAAAATGGAAGACGATAGTTTCAAACATATTTTACTTGATAATGACATCGAGGAAGTCAAAAATTAAAAAAGGAAAGTACCCGCTGATGGATAATAACAGCAACAATAGCAAGACAAGAATGTACAAATAATGTTTCTGTTTCCATCAAATGCCATCTTGCACATCAACTTTTCATTTGTGAAGACCTCAATATTTCGGGTAGTAGAAATAGAGATCTTTTAGTGATAACTTTTCTGGTTGAATCTGGTTTCGTTAGTCCCAAGGAAAGTCTTTAGTAAGGATAGGCTTCATTAGCTGTTTATCAGCTGAGTATGAACTTGGGAACAGCAGGTGGAACTATAACTGTGATTTGATGGGTGGGTATCATTTGTTTCAGTTACTAAGAAGCCAGTTGCAGCATCTTAAGGGTTATCTTTTTACCTGCAAGAACCCAATAGCAGATGATGTTCGAAGAAGGTAAACTGCATATTAAATCAAATACTTCAAGCATGCAGAGGAAGTATTATGTAACAATTATTCCAGGAGCAGGCATTGGATATGAGATGGTAAATAGCCAATTGGGCACTAAGCACCTTGTTGGCTATAAATCATCTCATATCCAACAAGCGTGAATGGAATAATTGTTTTATAAAAGTTAATGATCTTTCTGAAACCCTCAATACTTGACAATTCTCAGCTTTGCCTTCCGCACAAATTTTCCAGTTTGGCAACACTTTCCACATAACAGGGTTTGTACAGGCCCTTGAATCCTGGAAAGTCCTGGAAAAATAAAGTTTAAAATCCAGGCCTGGAAAACCTGGAAAATTGATATCAGTCCTGGAAAGTCCTAGAAAATTAGCTTATTTCTTAGGCAGTTTTTTTAAAAATAGTAAAACAACAACTCTTAATATTTCTCACGTTTTCACAGTGGGGCCACAAATCCGGGCACAGATTCATCAGCTTGCAAAAAATTCTTTGCGTCGCTTCTTACTCTGTAAATAAATTTGCATGAAATGGCAACGTATTTGCTTATTTGTTTTGTGTGATGTTACAATGTTGTTGTTTTTTAGTTTAAGGTCCTTGACTTTTGTTAATTTGATCCATGAAAGTCCTAGAAAAGATCTGGAGTTTCCTTTGACTAGAAGTGTGCGAACCCTGATATAAGATCATTCAGCATAATATGAGCTAATAACCGAGATTGAGTGAACCAATCAGAATGCTGGAAATGCATTATTCGAGGTTGAAAATTTAACAATTCACATTATCATCTAAATGTAAGATGCAAGAATCAACCATTGTGGATGTTACATCCGTTTGCAATATTACGTGCAGTTTGGCTGATTGTTTTCAACATCTTGACAGGTTTTAGTGAAGGGCAATCAAACTCCATCAACCAGTATTTTGTTCGAGTCCTTAGATTGCAGAAGGACTCAGGCAAAATACTGGTCGACAGAGTTTGATTGATGTTAACCAAAAACCATTGGCAAGATGTTGAAAACAATCTGCCAGACCGCGCGTGTTACTGAAAATAGGTGTAAAGGAAATTCAGCAACTTCTTTTTAGAGCAGTGAATAGTGAAGTCTTAGTCTTTGATAGCATCAGAACAGAAACAGTTTCAACTCATAGTGTGACATTTCTATTAGGAATGATTGGGCGCTGGTTGAAATCGTTTTCACCTTAGATACTAAAAGCATTGTCATTGGTACCTTAGCGTTTTACCCATGTAACTGTTGTGAAGGTCAATCTTGTCCGGTCCACCTCGTATCATGTTTGAGGAACGTTAAATTAGTCCACCAATATAGCCTGTGTGCAGACGTCAGTCTTCTCTCGGTCAATTTTCCTTTTAAATTAAGCGGCTATGCATAAGACTACACTATATAGTGTTCAGGATGTTTAGTCTGACTTACACATATGCCTTTAATTCTTATTTGTAGAATCTGGCCACGGGAATACCTTTGGGACGATATTCATCAGTATTCGTTGTTGGTATGTAGGTTTTGCAATTCTTTCTTCTTTGCAAAGAAATGAAATGACCTAGAATGCGTTTTTTTAACGTTCGAATTTTGAGAACTTTGCATTTTAGTTTTAGTTTTTTAGTGGTCAATTTAGTAATTTAAAAAAAAGTCTTTTTATAGAGATTAGCATTATACTTTTCTTTTAAGTTACGCAATACCCAAGTTTCCTGATAACCTTAATCATACACAAGGGTTGCTATTATATGGCTGAGTATTAATGCTCAATCGTTCAAGGTCACTATCTCACTGTACGGATTAATTACTGCTGTAAAACTTATGTCATTTTATTTCTTAAACGCCGTGTTTTTTTTTAAAAGCATCCAATTGGTCAGTGAGTTATTACCGTACACTGTAAACGCTCTAATAAGCCCCCCTTTTTATAATTCCCCTCTACCCCTACCCCTCCCCTCTCATTCCCTCTCTCAACAAAAATGAACAGAAATATGAACAACTCAATGTTTAGGTTAGTGCTTTTTTCAGTCACACAAGATTTTTTCCATTAACTTAAGTTTCTATCTGTGAGGTAATCCCCTAAGATAGTAGTTAAAATTTAAATGGAATATCTTTCTTTGTCAGGATCTGGTCCAAGTTCAGTCTGGACAGCTAGCGCATCACCTCAAGAAAATTATCTCGCACTGTACAAAACACGTTTACAAATGCAAGGTTTGGATGTTATTGCATGTTATAGAAAAAGTAGTGTTAAAAGTATTCAAGGTACTCGCCATGCCGCTTCAAAGAGATCCCAGGTTCACACTTCAGCTCTGGCAAGTGCAAGATCGTTACAATAAGGTTTATGATTGCTGTGACCTTTGAAGAGGTCCAGGAGTACCCATTTCAGTCCTGGGAAGGGCAGGATAGTTACAATGAGGGTTGCGATTGTTGAGACCCTTTAAAGAGGTCCAGGGACCATACTTCAGTTCTGGAAAGGGCAATATGGTTACAATGAGAGTTACGATTGCTGTGATCTTTAAAGAGGTTCAGAGTCCACACTTCAGTCCAGGCAAGGGCAGCATAGTGATTGCTGTGACCTTTAAAGAGGTCCGGGGACCAGACTTCAGTTCAGGAAAGGGTAATATGGTTACAATGAGATTTACGATTGCTTTGAACTTTTAAGAGGTCCAGAGTCCATACTTCAATCCTGGCAAGGCCAAGATGGTTACAATGAGAGTTACGATTGCTGTGACCTTTGAAGAGTTCCAGGGTCCCCACTTTAGTCCTGGCAAGGGCAAGATGGTTTCAGTGCTGCAACCTTCTTTCTACCAACGTTGTTTCAGCTCTCTATCCTTCTTAGTTTGGGAGATTGAATACCAGCGTGTAGGGGAAGGCTATATTAGGCACATTTGGTGATTGTATTCATTTACGGAATGTGTTAAGTGATTGTCCCAACTTATCAACGAACTCTCGCTCAGCATTAAGCAGCAGTCAGAAACAATATCCAATCGGAAATTATGTGTATGTGAGTATGTGTGGAATCAGTAACCCATTGTTTAACAGTCATGAGAACGTTTGTAAGAATCTTCAAGTAAAGTAGCTTTATCTTAGACCGTAAAAGGGAGTTTCGACCAACAAATTATTATTTCAGTAATTTTTAAGCCGTTTAGAAGAAAGAGTGAAGCTGATCGAGCTGATTTATTAGTTTACATTGTTCACACTGCTGACAGTCTAGTGAACAAGAGGGATGCCCTGACCGCAGAAGGCAGAGTCTAATTAACAATTAGATTATGAGCTTGAGATTTCTATCGCGCAATAGAAATCGAGAGCGAATGATTTAATTGTTTTAGTAGAAATCTACTAGTCGTTCAAAAAAAGGCTGTCAATTTTATTGAATACAAATAACAAAACAGGTCACGCCACGAAAGAGCGGCCGCCATTTTATTGACAATCGCTACCCACTATATATCACCGAATAGATAATGGTTAGGGTAGCCAATCAGAGAACAGCATTGGTAATAGAACGCTAGTAGATTTATACTAACAGGTGATAGACAGTGCCTGTGAAATCCAATATGGCGTGTACAATTCCCAATTTTGAGTCGTTCGTGAAGACGATTTGAAGCTTGTAATTAACAAATTAGTACCAGATAAAACAAATGGTAAAAAAGTTTTCAAGGGTAAGAAAAAAAATCAGTTTGAATAATTAATTTAAGAAGTTTCAATCAACAGACTTAGCCGAGCACACCTGCCAGTTTGCAATGACTGTTTATCATCAACTTCGTTGTTTGAATGAATGAAAACTTTATTTATCAAAAATTACTGTTGCTTTTTTTTTTAATTATCCATAGATTTCTACTAAATTAATTAGAGTACTTGCTGTTAATTTCTATTGGCAACTGATAGAATTTATTATATTTTAACAAGTTTCACTAAACAGACTGCCGAACACACCGGCCAACATGCGAAAACAATTTATCATCAATTGTTTGAATAAATTAAAACTTTATTTTTCAAAAATGTATTGTTATTTTTTTTGTTTAGTCTCCAGAGATATCTACTAAAACAATTAGAACTCGCTCTCATTTTCTATCGGCAATTGATAAAATTACTCGGGCTTCGCCCTGGTCATTCTATCAGCCGATAGAAAATGCGATCTCGTATTCTAATTGTTAAATAGATAGTAAGTAAGGCAGTTAATTAGATTGTAGCATTTGCGATAATTGTTGATTAGCTTTCAAACAATTCTAAGTATAATAATAGAATATTTGATATTATAAAATTTGTTGTTATATTTTTATGTGAATTGATGATAGACTGAAAAGGAACGGTAAAGCTGTTGTTATATAACGAGCATAGTAGCCCGTATCTGGTAAATAAACTGACAATTAAAAACATTTTGTTATTAGACAAAAAGACCATTCAGGAAATGGATATAGGAATAGCTGTAACAGCCACAGGAATATTATCCGAGCCAACCTTTAGGCACATGAAGGGTGTCATCCAGAAGTTAACCGACCGCTACGGTTACGGAAAAAAAATTCGTTACGGCTTGATTGTTTTCGGTGAAAGGGCCTCGACTAAAATTCCATTTGAGGAGGAATATGCATCTCTTAGCGACTTTCAGCGCTTTGTGGAGGCTGTTCCGCGAGTTGGGGGTGGACCGAGACTGGACCGGGCTCTAGAGGAAGCTGAGGAGCTGTTCGAGGAGGCATCAAATCGTACCGCAAAGAAAGTTTTGTTAGTTTTCACGGATAAAAACTCTACTGGTAACCAAGACGACGAAAGAGCTAAAGTTCAAGTACTTAAGAAGAAAGGTGTAGCGACAATTGTTACTTCGTGGAAAGCCGATGTGGGAAGGTCATTTGAAAAACTGGTTCCCAAAGAACAAATCGTGATTACTGATGCAGGAAAGGATCCAAATGAAATCGTAGGGAAAGTCATTGATAAAATTGAACACAGTAAGTCTTGAGTCATTTAAACATTTAAGCTTTGTCCAAAAATTGAAACATTCCTCCCGCAAAGTGTAAAAAATCGTGCAACTTTTTGACATCATAGAAGATTATCCAGTTCTGTCTCAAATTATTTTTGATGTAATTTGAAGTATTTTCGAGGAAAAGGTTATAATTTTGATATTTTTTTTCCTATGGCGCCTTGAACAAGCAAAGATTTTTCAGCAGTTTCGGCCATCCTCAAAATCGCGTGTTTAGAGGACTGGGTTGTTTTCTTCATTGTGTCAATTTTAGCATACCTCTTTTATAGTAGCCATAATTAATCTAGCTCCGCCAACGACATTAAACCGACCAATCATAGAAAAGCTTCAATATTCTGGATACTTGTTCCCAAATGTTGCTTGATTGAACACTTAACTGCTACAAATAATAACTGTAAGTAATCACAGATTAATGAAGTGGGTTCGACGCGTTTTAACTTGTGTAGTAGATCTTCTCGTGAAATACTGCTTACCCACAATGGGTTTGTGTTTTAGGTCTCCAAATGTCAACAATCGAGGATTAATGTTTGAGCAGGTTATAGTTATAAAAGTTTACTTACTTATTCAAATAAATTTTGAATTGTACTGGTAAATATGTGCTCTCCTTTGAACGCAATGAGACTATTGTTCTTTTCGTGATTCGTTGATTTGAAAATGTTTGCATGGAAATTGTCTAGACTCATTGGTCTGCACAACCGATTAACAACTTTTACTTACCTCTAAAAAACTACAAAATATTAATCATGCTTATATATTTATTTATTATCATCTTGTCACATCTATTTTCTTTTTTTTCTCTCGCAGTTTAGAAAAAACCACTATAAAAGAGGAAGACTGATTATCTTAAAAAGCCGTACCGCTTCCTATCAGTCTTCCTCGCCATTTCCTTTCAAAATCTGCTTGTAATTAATATTTACAAAAAAACACAATGGCAAATAAATAAACTTGAAACTTGAAACTTGAAAAACTGCACACCATCAACAAAATCCAAACAAACCTGGAATCAGCGCCTTCAAAATCGTCGAACCACATGTTATGCAATAGCCCTAGGCCACCACGGTTGTATGAGATACAAGATGCAGCCAGACAAAAACTTCTCAACACAGTTTGGCATCAAGCCTAAGTCCGCAAGCGACTTTGTCGCAATTCGTATGCGTTTTCCTTCTTTGAACAAAATGATAGTTTCTTCTAGTTTCCAAAAACAAGGGGAAAGGAATTTTCTACTTGGACGAGCAGACGTTAATGTCTGGCTAAGCTAAGCTAGCTAGCTAAATCCTTTTACGAGCCTAAGTGGTCCATTGGAGTGGGTGTTTATCTAGCGACACTAATCCATCGCAGGTTACCAGTAAAAGCTGGTACTCATTTTACCGACCTCGGGAAGACGGAAAGCTGAGCCAACTTTGGCGGAAAAGGTCACACAAATGTTTAACAACCGGCTGAGCCGCGGTTTGAACCCGGGACCTTGTGGTTAGAAGGCAGAGATCTTACCCCTGCGCCAACCACGCCACCGTCTTAATGTCTGGCAGCTGGATTATTAGCGACTGCGAAGCAGACTAATTGTAATATGGTAACAAGATAACAGAACTTTTCCTTCAAAACTACAAATGGATAATTTTCGGGCGCATGAAGACGGGTCTAACACCTATATTAGTTACCTACCTTTTCCGGTTTTTCGTATAATTGGAAAATTAATAAAGTTCTTTATCATTTCAGCAAAAGAGGTAATACCAGAGGTCGATATGGTTTTTGCCCTAAGTGCCAGCTCGTCTGATGCAAACAGCTATTTCAAAAAGATGAAGGACATCTTAAAAGCCATGATTGATACCTATGGAAAAGATCAAGTTCACTATAGCTTAATTACTTTTGGAGACACTCCCTCGGTGAAAGTGAAGTTTACATATTCATTTCAAACTGATGGTCATCTAAAAGCCTTCATCAATACCGTCCCACGAAGTTCGGGAAGCCCGGCTCTCGCTGAAGCACTTGGTGAAGCACAAAAACTGTTTGAAGGTGCTGCCTCTCGAAAGAGTGCCAAAAAAATTCTTGTTATCATGATGGACAACAAATCAAGTAGTAGGATAGAAGATATAAAAAAGAAAGGAAAATCCTTAGATGGGACTGGGGTTCGAGTGATTGCAGTTGGTTTTGGAAATCAAGCAGATCTCATGGAACTGAATAGCACAACTACACACAAAGGGGACATCATAACAACAACCAAAACAGGAGATCCAGAGCAGATTGCAAAAGAAATCATGGCAAAAGGACTTGAAAAACGTTAGTGTATCTCTATTAAATCGTTGTTTTTCTTCGTCACTTTACCATCTATTATAGAATCATTTAAATATACTCAGGGGCAGATTTCGTCTTACTAGGATCTTAATTAATGGTATTTGCTTTCCATTAAATATTTGCAGCATAGTTTGTTTTATTTTCATCTAAAATAGCCCACTTAGTTTAGAACAAAGCATATAGCAAATCTGTCATAATTTTATCCAAACCATTTTTTTACAAATAATTTAACCCTACGCCGTGTTAATCCAAGTCAATCTACACCAATGTATCTCAAACCAATTTAATTAAGTTTAATTTCATTTAATACAACTCAGTCTGATGGACTATTGTTTAGTCTAACACCACTGATGATATTTATGAACCATTTTCACTCCATCCATACAAAACACTAATCCTATAGTCTGTTTCTTTGTTTGAGTAGTACTGACAACGTTTTGAAACAGCGTTGTTCCTGGTTCTACTGTTATTCCGTGGAAATCTAGTCACCATCAATCGGAAATCCTGTAATCTGATTGGCTATCGTACTCGCTATTTATCAGGTGATAGATAGTGCCAGCGAAATCCAATATGGCGTCTGCAGTTTTCGATTTTCAGTTTATCATGACGACATTTTGAAGCTTCTAATTAACAAATCATTTCTAGATAAAACAAAGGCAGCTACAAAATATAGTGTAAAAATTTTCGAAGGTAAGAAAAAACCAATTTGAAGTATAGTTTAACAAGCTTTACTCTCCAGACTGCCTAGCATATCTCCACGCGAACTGAGTTGTTTATCGCCAACATTTAAAAATTGTTTGAAGAAATTAAAGCTTTATTTATCAAAAATTATTATAGTTCTGTTAATTATTTTCCAGTGAATTCTACTAAACCAGTTAGAATACTCGCTCTTGATTTCCATTGGCAATTGATAGATAGAAATTGCGAGCTCGTATTCTAATTTTTAATTATACTCTCCTTCGATCGTTTCTCGTTTATGTTAGTTAGTCCATTTTAAAGTGAATGTCCGACCTTGTAGGCAGACCTAATCTATATTTAGACGCCGCTTCCTATGGTTAGAGCATTCCTCACATGCACTAGACTTGTCAGCGGTTTGCACAATGTAAATTAAGCTTCACCCGCTTCGCTTTTTCTTCCAAACGGCTTCAAACTTGCTTCAACAACGAGAGAAATCCAACTTGCTTGAAGATTGAATGACCTGTAAATAAATAGTTAACTCCTCGCTAATTCACTTACGTATCATTCAAAGATTGGATTTTAATTTTGACTTGTGCGAAGCACTCCTGCAAGTCCGTTTACAAGGCGGGACATTTATTTTAATGAAACGTTCAAATCCACATAAACTTAATCAACTGCTTTATTTCCGCTCTGTCTCCTTCAATCTTTCTAGTTATAGTTTGATCGAGACCGAACGGAACACGGCTACTTTGTAAATCGTGACTTTGTTATGAGAGTTTTACCGTGTTTAAGAAAGGATATTATTACCATTACAGGACAAAAACCCATAGAAGAACTTGATCTTGGGTTTGCTATCAGTGCCGCTGCCATAGATGCCGATGACACTTTTGGTAAGATCAAAGAATCTCTTCGGGTTATCATCGACATGTACGGAACAGGAAACATTCGTTACGGAATAATTTTTTTTGGATCTAGTTCTGTCATTGCCAAGGCGTTCGGGGAGAGATACGGGGATGATGACGCATTGAAGAGCGCAATCCTTTCGTTTCAGCGGCCAAGCGGAGAACCCAATTTAAAACAGGCTTTGAGGAAAGCTAAAATGATGTTCGATGCTTCAACAACTCGTCCAAGTGCAAAGAAGGCAAGTTTTCACGTTTCGTTCTAGGGTTTAGAATACTTGTGTTCTACCGAGAAAATATGATATAATCGTTATAGTTGCTACAACTATGTGTAGAATAATTGAAAAGTTATCAAACTATTGATTTGATTCGTTTAGTTTTAGTTTTATCAGATTGCCATAATATTTTACAAAGAAATATAAAACAGAAATAAATGTACGTATACGAACGGTGAGAAGGATCATAAAAAAACAAATGGCTTATACAAGTTGACCCTCCTCATTTTTTACAATGTTGAATAATGAAGAAAGAGGTCGTGAAAGGCTTTGGATACAAATAAACACACAGATATTTATATAAATAAAGAGATGGGAAACCATGTGAAAAATTTGACTAAGAATCAAGACTATATGTGTGAAAATAACAAAATTGTAGTGAAAGATTAAATTTCAGTTAGATATAGATAACGAGTTACAAATTTAGGATCCTGATAATTTACGAATATTTTAGCTGAAGGAAGTAATGTAAGAATTAGTCTAGAGCTTCTTGTGTTGTAGCTATGGATTGTTTCGTTTAGACAAAGTTGTTGAGGTCATTCTTCCATTTTCGCACGAAAGGTTTTGGTGGTGATTATGGATCAGAACTCAACTGCTAATCGAGATGAGCTGAAGAGTGCTTCTGAACCTTTGGAAAGAAGTCTGGTGAAGATCGTACCAGTTGTCATTGGAAACGCGCTTGATTCGAAAACACTAATTGCAATAACATCCAATCCTGCTAATCTGCTTGAGCTGAAGAAATCAGAAAGTCCTACTAGCATCGGAAGGGAAATTATGAATAAGGTTTCAACAGGTAAGAATCAAACATATACTCTCATAGTTGACCTCAAATTGGTTAATTCATTTGATAATGCTGGCTACAATCGTTGTTTTAAGCGTTTAATCTAAACTATGAGATGGATTTGAAAACATTTTTCTCTGGTACTCGATAAAAGGCGCGGCTATTAGTGGATTACAGTTTCAAAGATTAATTTTCCCATCAAGCGATTTTGCAGCTGTTCCTCAGATTTCATCATGTGTTCCTGATACTAAAGTTGTATTACATTTTTATTTACATATACGTTTATGTTTCTTACGTACGACCCTTATCTTTCCTGAAAAATGTCCGGATCCCTCACCCTGCACGGGGTTGTGGGATCTTGACGTTTTCTTCTGCCATGAAGCCCAAGTTTGTGCGGTGTAGAGTGTGCTGTGAATTTTTAAAGAGGAAAGACAACGAAGGTATTAAAATTAGCATAAAATTATAACAAATAACTTTAAATTAGTTTGTGGAAACATTCATCAGCCCTCGCAGGTTTGATTTGAGGTTTCCATAAGCACGTCAAATTCTCAAATGATTGATCGATTAGTTGTTGAAAGTAAAGAGATAGCTCGGCAGCACTTCCATAATCTCGTGTTATTACTAGTTATTATATGTTTTTATAACAAATGTTTATATTTTTGTTCTTTAGACTCTGTTTTCGTGCCAATGGTTGACCTGGCGTTTGCTCTTAGTGCAAGTGCTGTCGATGCAAATGAAAACTTTCAAAAAATGAAGGATATCGTGAAGTCAATGGTTGAAAAGTATGGAAGTGGAAGGATACGATACAGTGTGATCGTATATGGTGAAAACCCATCGGTAAAGCTGAAATTCACTGAAATCTTCTCCAAGGATGAAAATCTCATCTCATTTCTAGATATTATTCCAAGAACGTCAGGGGTGCCTTCACTTCAAAGAGCTCTTGCAGAAGCAAAGAAAAACTTTGATGAAACTCCTTCACGAGAGAAAGCGAGAAACGTTCTTGTCGTGATCGCTGACAAGAAATCAGGAAGTCGTCCGGCTGACGTTAGAGGGAAGGCAATTGTCCTGGAGGAGGCTGGGATCAAAGTTATTCCCGTGGCTCTTGGTAACCGAGCAGATGTCGCGGAAATTGTGCTAACTAGTACTGATAACAGCTCGCTGATAATCGTGAAGAATGCTGATAAGCCACAAGACATTGCGGAAAGAATTCTTAAGGAAGCATCAAAAAGAGGCAAGCCATTAATCTGATCTTCCGTATCTTTGATTTCTCGCTTCAAAATATCAACCTGTAGTCGACTAGGGTTTTTTTTAACTTTTTGGTTCTTAACCTGAATGACCTCAAAACCAATGTTGGAAAAACTAGATTCTATTTTTGTTGTGAATTTTGAACAGCAATAACGATTTTGGACCAAGATTAATTTAAACATAGCATTAAACCTAGTCCTTTTACATCGCCTTTTTGTTTCTTCTATTTTAAATTGTTACAAGCTCTACACAGTTGTAAGGCACATTATGTTCTTTGTTCTTGTTATCAATATAATGTATTTTTGTAAATACTTATTTTTCGGGGCTTTTGTTTTGTTCAACAAAGAGCCAGTAACAGTTATTGTATGAGAAGATTAAAATCGAATGGTAGCTGGGCAATAAGGCCACATGGTTAGAGAGCATTTCTTTCTAAGTCTACCTTTAACCCTAAATGCTAACAGGCGTCGTCGGCTCAGTTTTGGCCTTATTTGGCATCATCAGCATGATGGAGCTAACAAACAGGTTAAACAGGTTATGTTTCCCAAGAAACGTATTAAGTAAAGTGTCAACGTAACGTTTGTGGAATGTAGCTGTGGAAAGTTCTGCACATATTTTGTTTTTGTTCACTGCATGCCCAGTCGTAAAACTCAATTGTAGTCTCAAACTCAAGTGTCCGAGAAATGTATTAAATTTTCAATATTTTATATAACATGTGTTGAGTTTTAAGATTATTTATTTTCTAAACTAATCCAATCGTCAATTTTTTAACAGTGCGTCCTAAGGTACCTGAAATGGATCTGGTGTTTGCAGTTAGCGCCGCGTCCACCGAGTCTGATCAAACTTTCCCTCAGATGAAGGAAATAATGAAAACAACAGTCGATAGTTATGGTTCCGCAAAAGTGCGCTATGGTATCGTTACTTTTGGTGACACAGTCATAAAAAGGCTTGATTTAGCTCGTAGATTTCCAACTGATGGTCGGCTAAAGGAAATGATAGACATGATACCGAAGGAATCTGGAAGACCCGCCCTCGTCCAAGCTCTGAAAGTAGTTGAGAATATGTTTCAGGCTTCTGCTGCCGAACGCCCAGATGCAAAGAAGGTTTTGGTTGTTTTAACGGACATGAAATCCGTGAACTCAGAAGAAGAACTACAAAAGGCGTCCTTACTTCTTAAAAATCTACACGTCAGAATTATTGCGCTTCCTATTGGTGACATGGCTGATTCCATGGAGTTACAGGAAATAACTGCTTCGGTTAAAGATGTTATTGCAGTTAATAAAAGCGACAATCCGAGTCAGACAACTGAAGAATTAATGGAAAGAATTCGAGATGGTAAGGCGTAACTATTTCTTATTTCAGAACGGTCTTCAGTGAAGTAAGGATGGTTATAGGAAAGTTTTAAAATTTGAAAGAGCTATAGTTAATTTGCAGTTATTCTATATTTAGTAAGACCAGCAGTTATCTCAAATGGAATCTAAAGTTCTAACTTGTGCAAAACATTCTTGTGATTTTATTTCAGTTTCAGTAAATAGGTGATTAAGAAGTGAATAAAATCATTCCGTTATTTTTTTTTTTTATGAGAACCCTTTGTTTCAGGGATTTAATGAATTGTATTTACTCGTAGAATCCATTTCATCTTTTCAGGTATGGTCCCGGGGAGAGCGGGGGCGCAGTAAAAAAGTTAGTGGGGGGTCAACCCGCAGACAACCGGG
>JAOCPT020017051.1:0-22926 GCA_026546935.2 Palythoa grandiflora | reverse complement strand
GCCCTCGAATAAACGCCGCACCCAAATCATAAAAAATTTAATAAACGCCGCGGCGTTTATTCGAGTAAATACGGTATATTCAAGAACCTAAATATCCTAGATTTACCGTTTATGTCAGTATAAAAACCTGTTTAGGCTAACTTTGGAAAATGTAGGTTCTTACTTGCGGGTTTTTAGTCCTTATGACATCATAAAGGCATCAAAGTGAGGCTGGTGGGTAAAATGCTATGTGATAGACCCTATTCATAAATGGCGGCGATTTTAATATTCTTTTGTCTTTATTCAAATTAGCCTATCAAGCCTCGGTTTGGTTAACATGTTCTTTTGAAAGTTTAACTTAAGAACGAGGCCTGGTAGGCTAATTTGAATGTAGACAAAAGAATCATAACGTCGCCGCCATTTATGAATAAGATCAATACTTTGTATATAGCTGAGCTGTTCGTTAACGTTATATCTGACTTGTGTCCTCACATGTTCGGTTCACTGAAATGTTCGTTACGCTACACATAGCAACCAAGTATTACTACGAAGCATCGCTTTTGTGCACAGAACGCTATTGTGACCTCATCAGTTATAAGATCTATTACTACTGAATGCAGGTTACAATGATGTTGGAGAACTTGGATAAAAAAGGAATGAAAAGAAAATTACTCTTTAGCCCTTTTTGAATGTTTGTTGACAACAGTTATACGACTTATTTTATTGTAAGGAAACATTAACTGGTCCTTTAATGAAACTCTTTATTTTCATAGCCCACTCTTGAAGCATGCACATCGTTCCTTTAGAATTAACAACACGTGGGTTGGTTTTCCTAGTGAAATAAATCAAGTTAACCATATATTACATAAAAATTCCTTTCCTTCACATATCCCTAAAAGAAACTTATTTCTCAAGAGGACCTACATAGCAATTTGCCAATAAAAGTTTAAATGTAAGTGGTATAAGACTTTGGTTAAAACTTCAGACAAATGTTTTCCGCGACTAAATCGTCATTTTCAGGAAGATAACTATTTATTCAAGAGGACTGCATCGGAAAAACATTGAGACAGTCCGAGGAGATCTGTTGTTTTCAGATATATCAATGTTACATTGATATAAACTTCCTTCATATTATCTGTGTCTACGAAGCGTACTATAAGTTGTAATATCATTAGCAAGCATGGACTGTGTTTAGCAAAAAGTTGATATAGAAATTAACGAAATAATGGAAATTTCAGATTTTGGAGGGAATGTCAAGCAAGACGCTATTACACGGATGTCCATCACGTGATGACGCAAGAGTAAGGAAGTACTGAGTTTTCCAATTTTACGGATCTTTTCTAGTGGTAAGACCTAAAAATTATGTAACCTGTTTTCCGCGAAAGTTAACTCGGCTTTCCACCCTTACAAGTCGGTAAAATGAGTACCAGTCTACTGGGGGCTGACCTGCAACAGATTATACGGCCATGTCCAGAGGGAATCAATGACTCTCATCCGCTTAAAACCACAGAAACCGGCTCCAGTGGGTCTTCACTCTAACGATTTAACTAGCTCACATTGTAAATCTAGTTACTCGCTATGTTATTATTTCTTAAATATAACTTCTCAACGATTGGAAAAATAATAAATAGCTCGAAAATCAGATTTTTTCTCAAAGTTTGCCACGCAGTGTTAATTGTTCTTGGCATTAGCTGATGACGTGTTTTTTGTAGCGATCGTATTTCTCGGCTCTTGCATTCACCACATTCTGTGCCGAGTACTGTGTGGTTTTAGTAACAAATATGCTAAAACAATTTGTTACATCCGAAAAGCTCCATTGATAATGAAGCGTAAACGCCCTCGTTAATTATAGTGGAGCTCGCTTTTAAACATCTTGTTCGGTATACACTTTAGTTTTCTGAATATCCCCTACGGATGAGAGTTACTTATAGTTCTCGTAATCTGTGAAGGACACGTGGATTACGCTGATAGAGAAAGCGGCCCGAGTAACTACTTATGAAACAGATCAATGTATAGATCGGTTTATCAAAGAATACCGGTGTCTCCAATTCTGACCCAGTGATCGCGAATTGCTCTGTAATAGATCAGAAATCCATATTTAGAATATCAGCGATTTGATGGCATTCCTGACCTCAAAGTATTTTGATCGATCGATCCTTAGTTGTCCGTCTTCAAGTCTGTGATTTCGTTTTGCAGCAAAAATATTTTAATTTGTTTTGGAGTAGAGGTTTTATATCATTTTATCATAACTAAAGTTAAAAATATTTGGCTAAAGTTTAAAATGTGATAAAACGTTTTTGACCGTGCGGTCATCTTCAGTAAATGCTAGAAATTAGCATACAGTACGCCGATACGGTTGCTAGTATTAAGATCTACGTAATCTACTGTACTACTGTAATCTAAGAAATATAGACGTTTTTATACCAGATTTCAATACTGTTACGTATGCAAAACGCTCATATAGATATTTAGGACCTAAATCGTAGAGTCAGTTAAGTAGTCACGAGAGAGCGGCAGCGATCTTGAAAGTTTTTATTGTTAAATGGTGTTATTTATGTAATTCGTGAAATGAAAAGAATACATAACGTTTTGCACAACATGTAAGTGTAAATAGCTTTTAAATTCACCATACATATAGGTTAGAGAAAATATATATTATTATTATATATTATTTAATAGATTTTTATATCAGTATTTTTGAGTATTTATTTTAGTTTTAATTCCTGTATTGGAGGAGGTATTTCCCTCTGCTATTATCATTATTATTAATTTATGTGAACGGCGACTTCTTTTAAAGTTTAAACAAGTTTTACTTAGGAAGGTACGACATCGTTTTGTGTCCCTGTGTGCATTTACAGCTAAATACTAAAATATAAAACACCATCAGTCTTGAGTTTAGCTAGCAAGGGTTTGCTTTTAGTTATAATTCTTTTGAAGTAATGTGCATGCAAAACTTTTATTTTGTTAGCATTGATAAAATAGATATTAAACGCATGCAAAATTATATCAACGCTCAAATTATGCTATTCCGTTGAGATTTTTTTAACTATACTCAGTATCGAAAAAGAAGATTAAAGATTAAGTTAGGCAAGAAAGTATCTACACCCAGCCAGTTCAATTCATCATACGGTTTTGCTATTAGTTAAATGAGTGGATTA
The DNA here is from genome assembly GCA_026546935.2 of Palythoa grandiflora. Classification (NCBI taxonomy): domain Eukaryota; kingdom Metazoa; phylum Cnidaria; class Anthozoa; order Zoantharia; family Sphenopidae; genus Palythoa; species Palythoa grandiflora. The sequence continues at coordinate 19,789 of JAOCPT020017051.1, read as the reverse complement.
TCCCGTCTTTCTTTCGATGATTAATAACTAATTATGCGTCATTTTAATCGGCTTTTAGTTCTGTTAGTGGCTCACTTGTGGCAGAATAAACTGAGCTTCTTAAGCAGATTAAATGCACTTGATTATTTGGCGGAATTGGCGGAAAAGTTATGTTTAAAGTTTGATGTTTTTAACTGTTTTAACATATGGTGCGATTCAATTCATCTCCATTACTCAGTAGTGAGTATATTTCTGGTTTTCGGCAATAGCGTGAAGTTAGTTAGTTTCCATGTTAAGAGCTCCTTATTTTTCTATTACGATTGAAATTCAAATTTTTCCTTTGGGAAGCTGTGGCCTGCCTTTCTAAGTAAGTACATTTTAAACATTTGCGTTTTTTACGAGTTCCAACTGCTCTTTCACCTTGGCTTGTTTATGAAGAAGGCTCAGCGCTCAACGAAGTTCAAGTTCGAGCCATATTTCAACAAAACTAAAGCACGTGTGTTTGGGAGCCGTTATCTCATTAGAAAAGTCAACAAAAGGTTTTGAGTACTTATGTACACACAACAATTTTAAACTCTTAGTTCTATTGAAACCTTGTCTCATATCCATTAATCTAAGTCCATCGTCTAAATGAGAAAATTTTTTTTTACTTCCATAAAAGTCTAGAAACAATATACTTCTTAATGCTTTAAGGAAAACTGCTGGTGAAAATTGAATGGTTAGTTAATCAGTTTTCTTCTTTAACTGCAAACTTGAATATAATTTTTTTTTAAAATGAAAAAAAAAAACTTAATGAGAACTACTGTATTGATGCCAGTTGACTCGTTTTTCTTTCCTGTCAATTTGAGAAAACATTTACCATTTGTCAAACTTCCTTTGTCAGAGCAATGTCTTTGTCTTGTAGAAATTTGCTAACTTTTTATTCCAGCCCTTTAGTGTCGATTTATATTGCTTGTGTGTGTGTTTTGAATCCAGGGGCGGCAGGAAAGACAAATAAAAGGCGTTTTTAGTGCGTGTCTGGTGTGGGGCTTCAATCATAGATGATTGATCATTGAAGAAAAGATTCCATCTCGACTGCCTAATCGACATTAATTTTGTCAAGATAATGCTAACATGCGAATGTTGCGCTTCAGTTTCGATCCTTCAAATAAGGTTTGCATTTCGTTTGGCGCTCTATAATTCTAGCGAATGCAATATTTGAACAAAGCAGCCGCATTATCGGCTCGAAGACACCGCAAGTTGCTTTGTTTCCCGCCAAAAGCTGAATCATCATTTTCTTACATGCTGTGACAGTGATTAAAACTCTGAAGCATAAATAAAAGTGAGCTATGTTCATTTTAATTATGTAAAATGACCCGAGCATTTCAGAAGATTATGTGTTGTTATTCTCTTTATTCAATTTGCATGCACATTTTGCATGTTAAGCTTCGATATAAAGATTTTTTTTCTTTTAACGAATTATGTTAAACATTAACTGAACGTATTCTCCGATAATCTGGTTAAAAAGTAATAACACGTCTTCACGGCTGGAAAGAAGAAAACTTCGCCTAATCTCCTCTCAAACGGTTGGAAATCGGAAATTTACTTCACTAGAAGATTTTGCCGCCCTGGTGTCACACGGTGACGGCTTATTGGTATAACTTTGTTTCATTCATACAATATATGTCTACTTTTTTAGATGCAAAATGTTTTATTTTCACTTTGCTTGTTTAGTAAACCTCTTTTCTTATCAGTTTTTAAACAGGTCAGAAAGAAGTTTAATAACTTTGCTTTATTGGAAAGCTAAAACATAGCTAGAACTGGTAACACTATTTTGGTATTCAAATCAATTTATTTAACTCCTTGAAATCAAGTTTAGTTTACAAATATATTCTAAAGTTTTCCCTTAGTCGACATTTTTCAAAGTGTATCGCGTTTTTTATTAGAACTACAAAGTTCAAATTTGCCAAAATTTGAGAACAAGGCTGAAGCTCAATAACTAGGTAGGTTTCTTTGGTTGGAAATTGACTAAACTGATTCCTAATCTAACTTAGCGAAACGGCATAAAAAATATTCACTATAATCTGAGTTCCAAAAACGATGGTAGTTCACCTCTGAACACAGCCGTACAATACAAGTGTGTTACGAGGCGTTTTTTGTTCCTGTTTCGCTTTTTTCAATAAAAACCGCTCGCAGAATTAAGAATAATTCAAGAGAGAATTGAGGCTGATGTCGCCAAAAAATTAATCCTCGGCAAAATTTACTAGTTCTTAGAAAAAAAGTACATTAAACGGCATCTTAACATCTTCCCAATACAACGAAAAACAAAATGTTCTTTCCTTTAAACAAAGTAAACCTCATACGACATTACATTGGAAAATAACTTTTGCCCAAAACAGTTACTGTGTTCAAGAGACATTTGAAACCAAGAACGGATATAATAAGCATGTATGGATGCAGAAAATATTGAGTTTTCTTTTCAGTTTAAATTTTAGACTGTTCACTTTTCTTTTGCAAATTTGTTTCCCCGTAAATTCACACTTACAAGTCATATTTTAAGGATGTGGGAATGAACTGATATGATGTAAAAATGTGTTGTGTGTTGTTGTAATATATCCATAAAATCAAAAACAAATAATAAGTAATGCAAAATGTTTTTTGGCTTTTGTTTACGAGTTCTCGCTTGATCAGAGATCCATTTTGTCTTTTAAAACCATGTTTAATGATATGCTTTGATAACCCATTTACGGAATTCATTATTCTGCAGTTAAAAATGAACTTTACCGTTCGCAGTCATTTAAATTGTATTAGTACAACTTAGATCGTTCTGAAGAAGCTCGATTAGGCCTCTAGCTTCGTTCATGATTCTGAATGGAAATAGCCGGTACAGTTTTTTGTTGGCAGCAACGTGTAAATGTTATCGAGAATGATCATTATCAATTTCACGCATTGTTTTAGCGTGTAATCTTCTTGATAAGCCTTTCTTGTGATTTGCAAAACTTAACCACACAGTGATCCTAATTGCAGATATCATTTGTATTCCGATACTAAATGAACTCAATTAATCCCTGTGTATATGAGACAGACTTTTAGGAATTTCAAACACAGTTCTTTCAAGAGTGAGGTTGAGACAAGATCTTCTTTCTCATCATTTTTCAGGCTTCTCTTTCGCAATTACATAGAATGCGTTTATTAACACGTTATTGCTTATAACCGCGATACAAAAATCGTCAATAATTCTATAATAATAATTATATACTGAGATCTTTCCACCCAACCTGAAACCAACTGATAAATGTTAACTATTAATGAAAGTTAATGGATTACCATATGCGTTTTTGGCGTACAGTATTTAGTTTGACAAGTCTGTTCGGGTTCTTAGTTGTTTTATATGGGTCTTTACTTGGTGGACTGGTCCAAGCCATATTTGGTGTGCAATAAACCATATATTGTTAACAGGTCAGTTGGCTGGTTTAATTTTAAAATAAATATTTGAATTTGCCATCGTATTTAGGTCTATTCGAGTTCTTAGTTAGTAAAAATATAAGTCTCAACTTGGTAAACTTCCAAGCCATGTTTTGCGTGCAACAAACCAGATATTGTTTTTGCAGATATAGGTTGGCTGTTTTTGAAATAAATGATATTTTGAAGTTGCAGTATTGAATTCTTAGTTGTAAAATATTGTAGTTAGACTCGTCCAGGCCATTTTTTGCGTGCAATAACCCAGATATTGTTAACAGTTGGCTGGCATTAAAATAAATATTCGAATTTGCCGTCATATTTAGGTCTATTCCAGTAAAAACTACAAGTATCTACTTGGTAAACTTGTCCAGGCCATGCTTTGCGTACAACAAACTAGATACTGTTTTTGTAGATAGGCTGGCTGTTTTTAAAATAAATATTTGAAGTTGCTATCGTATTTAGGTCTATTCGAATATCTTAGTTGTAAAAACTTGCAGGTATACTCGCCGGCCTAGGCAATAAACCATATACTGTACTTGTAGACATGTTGGATGTTTTTTGAATTAAATATTTGAAACTTTAAACGCAATCATGACACTTTTCAATTTCATCTTATTCTTACATGTTTCGGCAGCTTCTACTCCTATCATCAGAATTGTAATTGATAATGATCTGCAACATAGTTAAAACAGAAATATGTTGCAATAGAATAGCGATTGAAATTGAAGAGTGTCGTGATTGCGTTTAAAGTTTTACTGCATTTTGTGATATTCAGACCTTTTGGTAAATATTTGAAGTTGCTATCGTATTTAAGTCTGATTTGAGTTTTTAGTTTGTAAAAAAATGAGTCCTTACTAGGTGAACTCGCCCAGGCCATGTTTTGTGTGCAAGAAATCAGATACTGTATTTGTAGACACGTTGGGTGGTTTTTAAAGTAAATAGTTGAAGCTGCAATCGTATTTAAGTATATTCGAGTTTTTAGTTAGTTTAAAATGAGTCCTTACTCACCCAGGCCATGAACTCGCCCAGGCCATGCATGTTTTGCGTGCAATAAACCAAATATTTTACTTGTAGACAGGTTAGGAGGTTTTTAAGTTGCTATCGTATTAAGGTTTATTCGAGTTCTTAATTAGTAAACTCGCAAACTGGGGCAATGCTTTGCGTACAATAAACCAGATATTTTACTTGTAGACAGGTTAGGAGGTTTTTCAGTTGCTGTCGTATTTAGGTCTATTCGAGCCTTAACGTTAAATTTGCCAACTGAGGCCATATTTTGAATGCAATAAACCAGATATTGTATATTTGTAGTCAGGCTAGGTGGTTTTTAAGTTACTATCGTATTTAGGTATATTCGAGTTCTTAGTTAGTTAACTCGCCAACTGAGGCCAATTTTTCGGTTCAATAAACCAGATGTTTTACTTGTAGACAGTTTAGAAGGTTTTTAAGTTGCTATCGTAGTTAGGTCTATTCGAGTTCTTAGTTAGTAAACTCGCCAACTGAGGCAATGTTTTGGGTGCAATAAACCAGACATTTCATTTGTAGACAGGTAAGTTTGTTTTTAAAGTGCATATATGATCTCGAGATTTAAAGTTGCTTGATTAAAATCAAGATAAGTACTAAAGTAGACAGTTACAAAACTTCTTGTTAGTGAGAATTACTCTTTTTTTTGTTTTCTTCTTGCAATTAGTTATAATTTAAAGCAGGTTAAACTCTTATTTTCCTTTTTAATTTTGAAGAATCTTATTGGAAAACACATTTTTTTTTTTTTTTTCTTTCTGGTAAGCAATAATTGCTAATAGTATGACCTAAATTGAGCTAGAGAATCTATTCTTGTCGATGCATTGATGTGTTTTGAAAATTTTATAAAGGTAACACCCTTTTCGTGATTCAAAGGTAAGCTTAAATACCAAGAAATAGACAATTGTTTAGCAACAAAGATTCTTAACTGGCCTAAGTTGAAAAGTACGTAGTTTTCACTATCAGTTCCTGTTGAAATGTTTAGAAAATTAAGTAAGACTGTCTTTTAATTACGCTTGTTTCTTTTTGCAATAAATTATGAAGCGTATTCGAAATGCAATTTATCACGTAGAAGAAAGAGAAATAATAGAAAGTTAAACTATAATTTAAGCTTTTCTCTGTTCTTTTATTTCGCGGCATCTGCTTTTCAATGTCCAGTTTTTTTATTCTTAACATGTTCTGTTTTATTTCAAATTTCTCAGAGTTTTATATCACTTCTTATACTTTAAATTTACCTGCTTAGGAAATGTTGTAATAAACTAAACAAACAATTGCACGCTTTTAAATTTTTAAATTTCGTGTTAGATTGGAAAATTATGCAAATTTGAGTAGAAGTGTGAAAATACACCGGTAGCTTTTTGACTTGTTGTTAACTTAAACCACTCTTTGGTCGTTGTAAGAAAGAACTCTTTTCTTGTTCAACTTGATTTGTTTTAGTTGCCCGTAATTTTGCTGAAAGGCTTTCAAGAAAAACATTAGTAAGATTGAAGTAAGTGTCCTTAAATGAAATTTTTGAATTCATAGTTGATCAAATAAAGACGAAACAAAAGCGATCGGAAGAAAAAGAGCATTAAAGCCCACTTGATGGATGTAATGTTTATATTTAATTAGTAAATATGACAAAGGTCATTTTTAAAATGGCGTTGGAAGTTTGAAAAGGTATTGTTTGTGAAGAAGATTTAAGTCAACAAACTCTTTGAATAAAGGAGTTTCTTTTGATCAAGTTTAAAATGTATGGTCGAACACACGAATATATTGAAAAATTAAAATGTATTTATAACAGGTGGCTTGAACCAAACTAACAACAACTAGACAACTAGTGTTAATTAAATTAATTTTATTCGTTGAAATCTATATTCACTTTTTTCTGTTACTTTTATATTCAGTGGTTCTAATTACAGTATAATTTACTTAGTTTTACATTTAAGTCCTCGAGCTATTTCTTATATAAAAAATATATGGATTGAGGGTACCTTTTACTTCCATTTGTTGTCCGGATTTGATTTAGATAGCGTCAAAACTTCCGCATTAGAGGTTTCCTCTCTTAGATCAGTTATTATAAACAGGCTTTGTAAACAAGATGGCTCTCCTTCTATAACATCAGACAAATAGCAGTAAGTGTTCTTCAGTACCTAAAGTAGCTATTACAATTAATCATTGCTTAATGCGGTCAGCGAATTGTTTTCCAAAAATTTAAAACGCTTTCTTTTTTGTCTGAAAGCCTATCTTATCGTGATAGCTTAATCTTAAATGCGAATTGCTTACGGTGCAATGATCATGATAAATTTTCTAAAACTCTTCCCCGCCTTATCACTAATTATATACACAGGTTTTTCTGAATAAACAAACATACCGAGATTTGCTAAAAGAATTAAGAACATGCCAACACCAAATTTCTAAAGATAATGACTACAGCCAAGCCAAAACGGAATTTTCCTTCTAACCAATAAACGTCAAGTTAAGTCAAAGTAAACACCATAACGTATGCTTAACGCTATAACAGCTCAGTTTTGAAATACAAAAACAATTTACGAAGGTTTCAGTCTCTGCTAAAACTTATCGCTTCTTATAAAACAATGATAAAACAATGCTGGTATAGATAGGGTTAGTAATACACGATAATAAAATATTTGGTTGATTAAAATGCATTTATCGTATTAAACTATTTTCTAGATTCCGAATTTACTAATTATAAGTATGTTGGTATAAAGACAAACAGCAGAATTTGGGAAAGTTTATGATTGTTTTCAGTTAAAACGCTTATTTAGTAAGTTATCTTGCACCTAAATGCGTTTTGTCTTGTTTTTTTATTGCGTCAGATATCGTCCGGTTAGGCAGACATTCTGCTCCAGAGATAATAATAATTGTAAAGGATAGATATTGTTTTCAATAGCCTTGGTAATTCCACTTTTTACTGGCCATAAAATATATGAAAAGTAGTTATTAAGAAACGGAAATATCGCAAACTAAAGTTAAAACGTGTGTTTTCGGATCTATGTTTTGTCATTAGATCGTTTTTACAAGGTGATTCAAAAGATTCTGTTAAAATTTTGGTTTTCTTGATTAATCTATACTGATCTGGATTAAATTTTTTCATTGATAGGAAGGGCAGTTTAAAATATTATGAATTTCGGCAAATACATAGCGTAGATTTTTTATTGGTGTTAATTTGAAGTGCTTTGCGTTTTCCTGTGGTCAAAAATTTTCTGGAAATTTCAAAGACTACTGACTTCGATCATTTTCCAAACAAAATATATTTAGTTAGTTTATTGTAGAATGTTTGTTGTTTTTGAGAGGCAGCGAATCTTTCATTTTATAGATTATGTATTTTATAACATTTTACCTCTCCTATTTACAATACATTAGGAGTCATGGCACAAATTAAATCTTCCCTGCTAAGTACGGTTTCTGATTTGAACTCAATAACCAAGTTCAGCCATAATTAATGTCCTATAGTATATTCTAATAAAAAAGTATGCTTGAGTCGAGCTCTCTTTCAATAAGCATTATAGAAGCTCTTGTGTTTTTCTAAAACATTTCCTAAAGTTTGATTGCCGGATGCAAAATACTTTCCTTTCATGCACTCATTTCAACCAAAGCTTTGTTTACGGCGTCTTGTATTCAGCTGCCATAGTTCCTTCATAGTTTGTGATCTTTCGAGAATTTTTTGGTCTTAAACAAATATGTTTTGCAAGATAAATTTACTGTTTATGTTTCCTATTTACTGGGTGGCCATTCGCCTCCTGCGTTGAAATTTGCCTTCAAATGAACATTTACATTCATTTCTTATTATTTTAAAAGAATTCATTTTCATGGGTTATTAAATATGGAACATTTTAACCCCGAGGCGACCAACAGCGTTTACGTTGCGGAGCTTTTGAACTTAATGATTTAATTTCCTGAGCTTGTGCTCAAATAATAAAACTTTAGCAATGGCCTTTTTTATTGTACACAATACTAGTCACTGAGCCGCTAAAAATCACATGGGAAATGAAAAAGTGGTGAATCTTCATAAAGTAAAGCACGAAGCTTAAATCAGTCGCTGGGGGATTCATGTAAGAATGAGTATTTGAAGATGGGATATATGTCACTCGCTTCTTGCTGGCTGTATGCTTCTTCGTTGATCAAACAACTCGGCGACTCAAGTTGTTACTTTAAAACCAACAGTACTACCTTTAATTAGAAATTTAATAATATTTGGATTGTATTAAACTGTATTGTGTCAGAGTTTCGTTAAGATGTGAGTAATTAACAAACTATTGCTTGAACTAACACGAAAAAGTTAGTGCAGTGCAACAAGACTGTCGTGATAGTATCACAATTTTCACCGATTGATCTTAATTGTAGTAGTTATTAACATTGTTGTGGGGATGATTATAAGTTTTAATCCTTATCGCTACGGCGGTAGACAAGGGATTAGCAGATTGTCTGACTAAGAACGGGTAGATAGTAACTTTGCATGCAAAGAGTAGTTCATTTACAAGGAAACTATTTTACAGTTTTATGTTTTGGAAGAAAGACCACTCAAACCTGTCTACTTTTACCGTTTATTCTTGCGTTGTCAAAGCCTGACATTTTCGGAGAGCAACAATGTGTATTGTTCCTGTTGATCTTAAAGATAACACCAAAAACGTTTTAATTTGGAACCGCGTTGGCTGACCCTTTTCAAATTTTGTAATTTTGAATTTGATGCATTTTTATTGTTACTCCGCTTGTTTGTTCAGTTTCGAATGAAGATTAACAAGTATTAAAGTTGTCTGCTTGAAGAAAATTTTATAAAAATGTCAGTTTTAGTTTATGTAAACATACTGTGATCTCTCTTGTTCTTATCTAATCGAATTTCTTTTGAATTATTTCAGGCATTTGTGTTTCTGTTGATAAACATTTCAAATGTTTGTTCTTGGTGTACTTGCAATACTTCAGTCTTCTATTAAAATAAACCTACTTCGAATGTCTTCTTATTTAATGACAAAAGCTTCACGGGATAAATAGTGACACTATTGTATTAAGCGGTTTATTAGTTTGTTTGTATTCTTAAGTTTACTTGACAAAGTTCGTTATCACGATGTGAAGGAAGGGACAAATTGTACTTCAAAGATTCTGTCGGCAACATCACAAGATCTCAATATCTTAGTCTTAACACCAATGACGCGGTATTTTCTTTAAAATGGGTGCTTTTGTTCATTTTGGCCACTCCTCTAACAGTTTCTGAAAACTCTTTTTCACATGTCCAAACCGTGTTCCGTTGTGTTTTTCAACATCCTGCGCATGATAAAAACCCGTCAATCTTTCCAGCCATTATTGGGATGTACTTCTCCTAGAAGTGAACATTAGGTGTTAATCGCCATCTGAACTCATCACCACTTGAACATGTCGTATTATTCAATTAATTTGGCAGGCAATTATGCTTGCCAACCGGGTAATCAAAACATTCCCGGTGAAGCAGCGATGACATCTATTGTGCCGCGCGCCGCTTTACTGAGGACATTGAATTTAATCCGCCCCCAATCGTGCAGTCGAGCCTTTAACTACAGTGTTGCCCGACAGACATCAGTGAAACTGGCGCACCATACAAACACACGGACCGTCGCTCTGCGCGATATGCAGAATAGCGATCACTTCAATATCGATTATCTTATCTCGCGTAGAAAAAATATTGTGATGGGTAGCAGCAACGACGAAGGAGACACGGCCTTAGATTCACCGCGCTCATTTGAAGATCAAGCAGCAATGTTTCAGGACGGAAGGCAAGTGGTGACTTCATTTTCAGTTAAAGACATTTTGGATCCACACAAGTTTAATACACAAAGATTACATTCAGAAAGCGAAGAAGATGATGTTGAATCGAGGTTGAAAGCTGCTTCTCCAACGACAGCCTGGCATCCGTGGATGTCTGCTACACGATACAACCGACCACACAAATCATTTGGTGAGTAAGTCAAATTTGCTTTGAAATCCCCGCTTTCGAAATAACTTACCAATATCAGGGCAATACTTTGAATGTTATATCCCCAGAGGAGACGCATATTAATAAAATAAAATAAACTCTTTGCTCGTTAAAGAAAGCCAACAGTCGCCTTCTTTATAAATTCAATTCAATTATATTATATCATATAGTTTTAAACAAGAATATGATAAAAAGTAATGTTAGACAGTTTGAAATGAAAGGCAATTCTACATTGTTTAGCTTCTTCTCACAGAACTCGGCCAAATAGCATAAGTAGCTGTTTACCTAAGAGGCCTATATACCACCAAACAATTAATATCCTATAAAAGTGTGCTTAAAGTTTCGTTGCACCGTTTACAGCAGCGATGATATAGCATCTGTAAAAAGTCTTAGGTTTAGGGTCAACGTGAACACAGCAAGAGCAAATTGAGCGCCATTGGCATTTAATTGAAACCCGTTCTACTTGCCGAATTTGTCTTTCTACCCACCACTGTAACTAGTTGAGAACTGCAGCTGAAGTAACATTCGCAGAGTAGCTAAACAGTCCCTTTTATTTCACTCGCAGAAGAAGACAACAATTCCGACCTGGTGCTTCAAGACTCTTGTAGCACGGAAGCTGAAGAAAACAAATGTATAATTTCAAAGTCCAAAAGAAAACGACCAAGCGAGAGAAGTTCGAGAGAAGGCAAACCCCGGCGAGCGAGAACTGCTTTCACTTACGAACAATTAGTCGCCCTTGAAAACAAGTTCAAAACCACGAGATACTTATCGGTTTGTGAAAGGCTCAACCTTGCAATGTCGTTAAGTCTAACAGAAACCCAAGTGAAAATCTGGTTTCAAAATCGTCGCACGAAATGGAAAAAACAGAATCCAGGAATGGACGCGACAGCGCCAACGCGGCCTTCTCTTCCTCACCCGCCAAGTCTTGCTTCTTATAGTCACCCTAATTATTTTTGCAGTTCACAGATGCACTATTATCATTCACCAGGACTATCCAGCACTCCTTTACCGTATGTACTTGCACGACCACATGCGACTTACGGCCACATGTGAGTCTTTCGATTTCTCAAAACAGATGTTCAAGCAAGAATCCTCGAATAATCTAATGTTGCCAAAGGAATCTTGATGCCACACACAGTAAAATCTCCTAAGGTTTTGATTACAAGGAATATTGCTTATCTTTAAAATGAATGTTAGATAGAGACGCTGCAAAAAGAAACTTTGCTCTTTTTATTTTTTTTATTTCTTTTACAACTGTTTCAATTTCGTGTTACTATTCAATTTTAGCAATACAGGTTTGTTGAAACAAACATTTGCGAACAATTAAGTTATTTACTTTTCTTCTATAGTAAAACAGAAAATATAATTTCTGTATAAGAATTCCAAAGGGAACTGAAGCAGGCTTATATAACACACTCAGCTATCAATCCTCTTAAAATTGAACCAAAGTTCAAATGATTTCCTTTTCAAAAGGAAAGAATCTAATTAACAAAGACAAACTAAATGTGAATATTCATTTCAATTTAAACAATATTTAATATCGACTTGAACGAAAGTAATTGTTTAGCTGTAAGAATTAGTGTTTAGCTTAAACCCTCGATAACAATCTATGTTCATAGGCGAGGTTTTCTGTAAATATTTGAAAAAATATAAAGAGGCAGGGAAACGAAAGAACAAATCCGTTACTCAGATGTAGTATTTATTCCAAATGTGACATAACTGTGGTATTTGATCCGTTGTTTTAGTATCGTTTATAAGTATAACACAAGTATCTAATAAAACTGAGAACAAATTTAATTTCGGACAAATTATTTTAAGAGAGGACCTTCGACCTTGTTTGCGTTCTTTGAAGAAAAATTTTCAATTTTAAAATGAAGTAGCTGCAACATTGTACCTATCAACTAGTGGGAGCTTTATTGTAATGTTTTAAATAATAGATATGCATTCAATTATGCTAGCTTAATATATTTAAAGTAATGTGTACAAGAAGATTATTTTATTATTTGTAATAGTTTTATAGATGCACAGGTGGCTTTCGCAACTGGTTTTATACTTAAAGGAAATCGAAATGTTTTCTTCCATTAGTAAATATATTTATTTAAGCAGGTATGAAACAGAAGTTCTCTGTTTGAACAGAAATCTCTTCGCTTTAATTTTGACTATTGCAAAATGGCAACTTCCTGAGAAATGGAGAAGTGAGAATTTGATTTACCGACAAAGTTAACAACGGAAGTGAGCGGAACTGTTTGAGATTGTGGTTCACTAAATAACTCTTGTAAAGATTTAAACAGCGAGCTAAATATAACAAGTAAACTTTCGATTTCGCAATTGCTCTTGTAGTCTGTGAAAATTACCTTCATTTATTGAACTTACCTGTGGCTTTAAATAGCTCACTGGCAAAGATAGGTGTAGTTATTAAAGAAATCATGTTTTGGAGTTGAAAGCGGTGAGGCATCTGATGATACAATATGTCTTGTGTTTTATACTAACTTGTACAATGTGTTTTTCTGCTAATCACAGCTAACGGAAGCAAAAGTGACACCATTTCTGATCTTTGGGTTTATCGCTACTTCGGCACAAAGGGAGGAACCGACTTTCAATTTCGTTTCCATTTTAACTGAAAACTTGACCGATTTCCTTTTAAATCTATCACGTAATTGAGACTTTGTTTAAAAAAAACTACCTGTTATAAAGAATGTAGTTAAATAAGTAGGTATTCATTCTTTTTTTGACAGAATTAGGGTTTCATTGGTATCATGTTTTGAGTCATCTGGAAGGCAGTTGGACCATTATTTTTGATAACTTAAGCTCTGCTTCCTGTGGCTGGGCTTTGTTTTTAAATACATTTACATGGTGCCCTTGCCAAGATCTACTTTACTGTATCTGCTATAAAAATACCAAACAAAGTTGTGCACATTTCTTTTAATGTTTCACGATATTTCTTAGCTTAGCAGCGTGTTTCCAAAACCCTATGCACCTTCAGAAACTGTTTTTCTAATCAGCCATCCCACTGTAACTAGAATTCAGTTTTGAGTTGCCTGTCCAGCTAAAATTTTAAAAATCAACCTATTGTATCGCATTTTGAAACTGTTAATGTGTTTTGAAAGAAATTTTTTTGGATGGGAGCTTAACTTTCAGAATTTTATCGGTTCAGGTTCTTAAGTTGGATCTATAGATTCGAAGATGATCGAAAGCCAATGCGCGCTTTTCATCTTTTGTTTGTTCACTTGTTCAAGCCTGACATAAACTCTTTTCTTAAGAACATCTTATTCGGCGGTTGATTCATTTCTTTAACTCTGAGCACTTTTGTTCCCTACTGCATGGTTTTTTACCTGTAGATTATTATCTGTTAGGGTTATGCAAACTTCATAAGAATTAGCCTCTCTTCAGCAAATACCTTTTGTTTGTCTGTCACGCTGTTTTTCCATAAAACTGCTAAAGAACAACAAATGCTTCTAAAGGAGATAAGCTATATTATATCAAACTCTCAATAATTTGAAATTTTACTCTTTAGTTCATGTTATTTTTAATCTGGAGATGAATAAAGTTAACAAAATATCCCAGTATCAACAGAATCGTTAATATAACACTTTTGCATGATAGTGGAAGAAGCAAGTTTTTGCAAGACATGTCTTGCAAACGCCCTTGAGAATATAGTCGCCGTTCTATTTATGAAATAGCCTTACATGGAACAATTTTAAATCTATTTATTTTGTTTGATCTGTAGTCCATGGCGGTAAATTATCCATTGCTAACGTTTTCAATATACATACGGTAGGACTCATAACACTAAAGACATTGTTGAGACCTTGAAAGAGATTTTTATCACTTGCCCTGCAGCTATCTGCTTCACCGGTAGATCTTTGTTCTTCGTGAATCAGACTAGATTAATCAGGCAAAGAGAGAAAAATTTCCCACTCTTTGGGATAACTGTTAATTATTAAAAGCTTGACCTATATTTGAGAATTCAGGACATTTCTTTATTGGTGTTTTTCGTTCATTTAGAAACGAAGCAGAACCCAAAAGCATTCTCCAGCAGATGAGATCAAAATAAAAAGTTGCGGTGAATGTTACACGGGTTTTGATTCACACAGCAAGAGATATCTTTTTTTATATTACAATGCCTAATTGTTAACCAGATACTTTCAAACAGAATCTTTTACTTAAGTCAATTCAACTTCCAATTACTTTTAACCGCAGTGTGATACAGGGATTTGGTTATTTGGTTATATGTGAAGGGCTTTATGCTTCTGCTCAGTGACAGTATGTGGCAAATGGTTCATTACTACCATTTCTGGTATATTTCCGACTGACACCCAAAAGCAAATTTTGTTGGAATTAAACTGCAGTCTTAAAAGTTCACACTGTTAAACATGCTGTCAAAGCGAATTGACTAAAACCCCGTGTATTTTATCAAATGTCAAAAAATGTTATTCAGAACTTTGCCGCGGAATTCTTTTGGCGTATGCTTGCTGTTCGCGGGGGTTAAACTTTCTTGAAAACTACAAAACAAAGCACAACCACAAAACCTTTAGTGTTTGTCAATAGTTAATCTTTGCAAGGGATATGAAATTAACCAACAAATGAGTACTTCCATCTTTGGTATACTTTGTCTTGCTTCATCGTATCGGTCAAAAATGTAGTGTAAACAATCATTTTAATGAAACAGATCTTTCTAGAATAACAGCGTTGATATTGACCTCGCAAACTTTGCATATGAGAGGGACTTTTTTTATTGAACTTTCTTAAGATATTACATATTGGTTTCAATTTGATTTCACAGTACCCTAGCTTTTTTCTCAAGTATGAAGTTACACTTCCGAAAATAGTTTTCATTGCCCCAAAGGGAATGTGAAAAGTACAACATTTTTATCTAACTAAAGGCAGGTAAAGATGATATGTTTTCCTAACGCTTTAACTGGGTTTGCATTCAAAAATCAAAATATAGATTATGAACATCGTCCATTGATTGCAGTCAAATCACTATATTTAAACTTTAATTAAAATAGTTAAGATTTCTCATCAACCATCAATCTAACTCCATTTGCTAAAACATTTAACAATAATTAAGATTTTTCTGCGCTAATCTTAATACATGAGCTGTAAATATATAGAAAATCGTCTTGCAGTGGACTTGGCTAGAGAAATTAGCGATAGGTCGAATTATCTGTGGAATAAATGCTCATTTACAGCGCATGAACGCATTACCTAAATTGGATCGATTAGCCCCTATGTAGAATTCAAGATACGGTTTATTATTTGACTAAGTGGTAAAGCGTTATCATAGTGCGATGGGTTAATCCTTCAGTGATGGCAAGAAATGCTTCACACTTGAAGTTAAGCGACTTGCTGTACTATCTTATCTAAACATGTCCGACATTAGTGTGCTGATTTTGAACTCTTTCAGGGTTTTTAGCAATGTGGCAAAAGGTGATATTAACAAGTAATGACTCTAACTGAGTGCGGTTGGTCATCTTGCCAAATTTTTTTCTTTGCTAATTGTTGGTAACAATTTGAGGGTGTGATGCCCTTGTTGCGAGATTACAGCAACGAAATTGTGCGGTTTTTGTTTGAATACCTTCCTTTCCACTCCTGTGGAAACAAAATACAGAGTTTTAGAACACATGGCCTCAATATTCTTTTTAAAAGAAATATATGCATGAAACGGGAATTCTACAGTAGGTGTGAAACGATATCCCATTCACCTTTAATTGAGAAACCATGTGCTGTGTATATGCAAAAGCTATCAAACGATGAAAAAACTTTTACGTTTTTAGTAAATTTTGTTAAAAGGGATGCAGTAATGTTAAACAAATGATCACAGATTTAACTTTAGTTTATCTTTAAAGCAAGTTGAATTAACCGCCACATTATCATAATAGAGCTATATCATTTCGTGATGCACGGTAAGAGTCCCATACTCCGTCAATTTATGTTTGCATCATCGATATATTATTTTACCGACATGAAAGTGCCTGTATCTCTAAGAATTACAGGTAATTCTAACGAAAAAACAACAAGATATTACCTTATTTGTTCTTGAATATCAATATATTTACATCTTAGTCTCCACTCAACAATTTTTCATTTTGATTTTTGAGTGAAAGCGAGAGTTGCCAATGGCCATTGAGCTGAGATCCGGCTAAATTCAGTTGTGTCGTAACTGATATCGGAAGGAAACATGCTGTCACTCAAACCATTAAAAATGGCCTATTTGTTTACCTTTTACTTAGTGTATTTGTCTGACACAGCGAAACAAAGATGTTTGCCACAACCAGCAATTTAATTAAATAAGTCTTTCTAAACTAAAGTAAATAAACCTAATGAAAAAACACACAATAGCTAGCAATAAATGCGAGGCTCTCAACTTATTGCCAAAGATAAATATCGTGTGTATCTTTGCAACGGGACACAAAAGCATCCCGCATGAATCTTGGATTTTCTAAGCTACATGATGCATGGGCCTAGCTGGGGGTACGTGAATTTTAATTGAAATCGTTTCCGCACAGTTCAGGATCATTACACTAACAATAAATGAAGACATTTGTCAAATTCCATGAGTTGTCTTCTTCATTTAGCTGTCTTTCTCAACGTTGCCTTCTGTTTAAAAAATTTCTAGATAGAGGGAGGGCGTTGAATTCTTCGTTAATAACTTGGCAGAACATGATGTAACTTTTCCAAGGTTTATTGTTAATAAGACAGGATTTCCTGGGCGATGACTTCCAAAAATAAGTTGTATCTTTTCAGAAATAACCTGTTGCTGGTAGTTGTGGTCTCAAATTGAAATCTAACACCTGAAATTTTCTTTTTTAGTTCTTCAATGAAAGTGTCTCAAAATAAAAATTTTGAGAATGAGAGATACAAATTATATAGTTTTGCTTTTGCCAGTCTTTCCCTGCCAGATCTCTCGAGCACGTGTTATATGTATAGGGCGACCAACTACTTTAGGGCATTATTATTCTAAAATTAGTTATTGGGTTGACTACACATTTCTTGTTGTGATGTTTCATACAGGTTCGCTTATTACAGCATGAACATATTTTGACAAAAATGAAAACATTTCTAAATGAGTTTATTGCCTGCTCAAACAAGCTAATGTGCCTCATGCCTCTTTAAGTGATTACGGATATAAACGTTTTATGTGATCAAGTGTTATCATTTAAAAACAAATTTGCAGAAATAATACTTTCGTAGCAGCAAAGTAAATAGATCACAGGGAATGAAAGAATACTGTCGTACTAAATTAGCGTGAATATCCTTTGTGCGACCGACTTTATTTGTTTAGAATTGTTGTAAAGTTTTAATACCTTCTCCGTATGTTACATATATTGGCGTGTCATTCGCTATTCTTTTCACAGGGAGTATCGAAACAAAATAAAAAAACGGTATTGACCCTTTTGTGATTTGACGCATTTGAGCTGCCAATATCGCTTTAATGTAAACTACAAAGCAGCATTTTATGATCTACTTTCCATGTTTGTTGTTGAGCTGGTTGTGAAAGCCATATGGCCGTTACGTTTATGTCGGTGTGTTTTGTGTATTCTCCTTTGTTTCTTGGAGACTTACGTAAATAAAGCAATAAAGAGCCCGACGGGACGCCTGGCTGTTGCTTTCAAATGAATTGCAGCGGTGTGTAATAAATAGGACTAAATGACATCAATCAATTTGATCTATTAATTAAGCATAACGGTCTTACACGGTGACCTTTTGAAACAATTAACTCGCGGTTATTATGCCGTGTTTACAAAATCTTTGATGCTTTTTGCCTCGGGCATAAATCCGGCATCTAATTGTCGATTGTACGTAGGCCTTTGTACTCGCCGAACCCACAAGTCATAGATGCGCACTGATCGCCTGCCTTTCGGTTGACTCTAACCACAAGTAACAACGTAAAAACATTTACACGGAATACTAATTATTGTAACTCAAAAGATGAGATCTGTTTTAACATATTTCATTACCTAGGTTGGGTTTTCACTGTACGAGCGCATATAATGTTTGTCCCTTGGGGCGTTGTCTGTCATAATTGACTAGCCTCTTTAATCCATTATTATCCTACTGAATCTTTCGCAGCTCATTGTCTTCTTACTAGAATCCTAATTTAATCACGTTTATATGAACTATACGAACTTGTTTTAACTCCATGTTCTCCGTCTGTTTCATAACTCTACAAAGATTTTGTACGTACTCAATTATGGAGTATTAGCCTCAACTTTTGATAATTGTTTCAGGTATATATTCAGCGTATCAAGGAATGAAATATTTTTGAAAAGTAAAATGCAAAAGGTTTTACGGCTAGTTAAAGAGGGAATAGAAGATTTTAAACAGACGGTTATGAAAAAGTGTGACCACGTTACCTTCGGCAGATATTTTTGAAGAAGAATTAAAGCAATACGCGATCGACAAAAAGATTTTGCGTGTTATTTGAACAATTGAAAAAGTAATAGACAAGCAATTTTTCTGGGATTAATTAACTTTTAGTTTTACTGCGTTTTTAGGATCAGCAGTATTACCTTACAAAGAAACATTACTTTATAATCGAGACCCCTCGAGATCCCGCTATTTTGACGCAAATCTAGGCTATGACTGGAGCCAAAAATGCTAAGTTTGCATCGGCACTCTCTGATATCATTAAAACAATGTCCTCCAATTGAAACCGTATTCTGTAGGGTACCTTTAGAGCTTCCTTCTGCAACAGATACCTTGACATACTTCTGTATTTTTGCGTCATATGCCTTTTGAAAGAAATTAACGTTTCATTGTTAATTTATATCTAAATTAATAAATGCACAGCTGAGGTATTGCGTGATAATTAACACTAGAAGTTGCCAGTTGTAAGTGAAATGCTACTGAGTGTTAAAAGGTGAGCGTAGGGTTGTATATATGCGCATACTGAGCCACTTTGGTGCTAAATTATATGTTTTCTTTTTTTACGGGTAGGGGTGGGCCATTGATTCCTTTTTATAGGGAGGTGGGGAAGTGGAGGAAGGGCACTTAATAATTTTAGCTGATAGGATTGCGTCCCAGGGCATATTCATAGATATTATAAATATTGTGACTTGTTCTTGTAATTTTTGCCACAATTCAGTTTTGTATTTACAATTACAACCTCGTTGCCAGGGTTTTCCCTAGGTGGCGGGTGGGGTCAGAAAAGCCCTGGGAACGAGCTTATACGAGGACCTCCAATAAGTGAAATAAACATCATTATTATCATTATCATTATTATATCATATCATTATTATGATAACGACGATGATGATGATGATGGTGGTGATTAATATCATAATTATTATTATTATTATTATTATTATTATTATTATCTAGGCTATGAAAGAAGAGTCACCACAGCAGTACGCTGCGTCAAAGGCAATTACAGCCTGTCATGTCGAGTCAATCAGAACCCAA
>JAOCPT020016128.1:0-14464 GCA_026546935.2 Palythoa grandiflora | reverse complement strand
ATGTTACTCTCAAGTTTGGTCCTATAATCTTGATCAGTTGATGCGGACATATCTGTTCTATTCGGGTGAACTAGCGAAAAGATAATTTATTGGTTTTCGTTAGTTTTCTTATTTTTGTTCTAAGTTTAACAACATTGTGTGTTTTTAATACATACGCTGAATCTACAGTGCCACCAAAAAACAGCAAAACATAATTCTGAGGAAAAATCGAAAAATAATTAAAGAAAAAAAAATACTGCGTCTTTTGATAAAGAAGTGTGTGTCCCGATATTATTTTTGTATTACGCAGTATTACCCTTATATTAGTATACTCAGTTGCGACTGATTTAATCCTTGAGAAAATCTAATTCTTTTTTGAAAAAACGGTTTCTAGGGCTTTGGTCAGCATAATTTTATTACTTTTATCTCGTTTCGCAACTGGTTGTAGAGAAAATTAGAGTATTTGCCGAGAGTTCGGTAAATGAATTCAAAAATTTACTCTTGGAAAATTATCTTTTGCTTTAGGCTTTTCTATTTTATTTTATATTATTTTATTTTAATTCTGCGATTGGTAAAAAAATATACAGAAGGGATGTTTTTAAAAATCTAATAAACAATTTCATTTACACTTTCTCTCAAAAATATTTCGACAAACCCTAATATATCTGGTCTTTTTACGCCAAGCGAATTATTAAAATTTCGTTTCGCACGCAGCCTTAAGTTCTTGATTGATAGCTAAAAGTGTTTTTGATTTTATTCTATTAGAAGTGTTTAATTTTAAGTAAATTATGAAAGACCCATGCAGATTCAAACTCATTTATTTCTTTCGCAATGGGATATTTAATTGGCAAGATTTTTTAGAAGTGAATAGCGTTGAAAAACATTTTCACTTGCAATCTTCACGTTTAACCAAAAAGCAGAGATGAATCTGTATAGTACACGTTATGGTGTAAAGGTTACTACAATAATATATTGTATTATTTTTTTAAGAAAACGACCAGTTTGAAAGTTTTATACTAAAGTTAATGGTTTTGATCGCAGAAATATCAAAGATAAAAGAAATTTAATATTGCCATTATGTCATTCAAATTTTGAAGCCGATGATATTGTGTCTTAAAAATCATTAAATTTGGTAACTTGTAATTATTTATTCATTTTGAACGGCATTTCCTTTGAGCTCAAAATATCTTGGTTACTTTGTCGTTTAAAACAGCTTTTATTGGGTCATAGTTGTTTTCGAAGGCATAGACGGTTTATGAAGCTTGTTTTAATTATTTTGTTATTTTATTGTATCTAACTCTCCCTATTTATAATAAGTTTTCTATGCTATTTCTGTGTTTTTCTACACTTTATAATACCTGCGACGAATTGCTTCAGTTCTTTCATGGTTCCCCTTTCAAACTCCCGCGTTTTGAAACAATGAACTCGCTTTTGTAAGTACGTTTTCGTTTATCGAACTGCCCCTATTTGTGAGTTTTCTATGCTATTTCTGTGTTTTCTGCACTCTAAAATTCGTGCGATGAATAGCTTTAATTCTCTCAAACTCCTCTTTCAAACGCTCTTATGGGAACAATGAACTTGTTTTTGTGAGTACGTTTTCATTTTTCTTTGTGACAAAAGCATGAATTGTCTGTGAAGATGTGAAAACAGTCTTAAAACTTTCCGAGCTGTGGTTCATCTTTTTCTCTTTACTCTCTGATTGAAAAGTATTCACCACTTCAAACGTACCGCGCCTGGGTTCCATGTTTGGGACTGGGCACTAAACTCGGGGTGAAAGACAATTTTACGAAGTCACAACAACAAACAATAATTTGTCTTTTTTAAAATAGTTAAAATCAAGGTTAAAGTTATTAAAACTAATAAAATAGTTTCCAAACGTTTTCGAACAATATTGTTCATCTTCAGGGTAAAACTGTCTAAGAGTCGCTTTTTGACAGGGTTATTATGTTATTCCGATGCCCTTGGGGAACAGGGCAAGTTCAAATGATTGTACTTGTCTATTCACTTCTGGGCAATAAGCTGCAATGTACAACGCTTTGGCTATTCTTCGCCTTAGCCAATTTTGAACTATTGGTAGTGTTCTCTATTCAAATGCGTGGGAGGGGTTCTCTTTCACGTGCCGAGCTGGCTCAGATTGTTTATTTTGATCTGAATGTTCATCAATTCTAACTTCAAAATTCAGACTAGTTTCGCCAATATAACTCATTCCAGAGCTGCATGTGCCTTAGTACACAACACTTGATAAATGTTCAAAATTGGCTTAGGCCAATCCTACAGCAAGTCACTTTACCAATCATGTTCAATGAGGGTAATCAGCTGGTCAAATAGTACCAGTTTCTTCCTGGGCTAAACTGGGATGGCACCTTCTGGAGTTTCAAGAATTTCAAGCTCACGTAGCGAGAAACTACTTATGCACAGCAGCTAATTAATTTTAAAAAAATCCTATCTTGATACGCAAAACATAGTTCGATTTCAAAATAAACCACTTCCATTTATCGTCCTTCTATCATTGATGGCACGTGTTTTGTTTGAATATCACCTCAGAGCCTCTCGGCTTTTTAATAAACAAAACATAAATATTGTTTCATAAATAACTTTCGTTATTTCTATTTATTGTGTCTATCATTTCTATCTATTTTATTAATCATATATAATTCTTATATATCTAAAAATGTACGTCGGTTAACAAGGTAAACAAACCAATGATCAGTTTCTAAGTACTTTCAAAAGGGGACGGTAGGAGTTCCGAAAGGTTTGTGTTCAGTCACGCAGTTCTTGTCCATGGTGGAGTGAAATGATTTTAGTAAGGGTGCCTCTCAAAAATATTCATTCAACCTGGTGAAGGCCACAGACCTGGTCAAAAATGTGTACAACACATTTTAATCAGTTCACATTTACATTAATTCATAGAATTTTAAACATTCTTATATATCTTCGGATAAGACGATTTTTGTTCAAAAAATTAATTTAATTTTTGTTTAAAAATTTCATGTCTGTCCGATATCGCTTAATGTTATGATCTTATATATCAGCATGTAATAAATCATCTATGGGTATTATTTTGAAGATAAAATGCAAAATGGAGTGAGGCCAAACAAAACCCTGATTAACCTGTTTAATTATCATAAACTAAACTCTTTATATTTTGTAACTTTAAGCAGAAACTATGTTAAACACCAAAATTATTGTTCTCTCAAAAATGTTTTTTTCCTTTACATATAAATGAGACCCAGCAAAAAAAATTGGAACTTCGATCATGGCCAATGTTACAACCCAAACTTGTAAACAACATGCACAGGTGCACTCATGTAGCTGTGAGCCAGATGGCAGCAGTTCTTTTGAAACAAAGACAAATAATTTCCTCGGGTATAACAATAGTTAGGGAATCCATACGAGGTGTGAAACTTTCGGTAAAAGCAGTTTATGCTTGTTCATCGTGGTATTATTTTTTTTTATCAAAAGTTAATATGATAATCGTTTTACATCTGTTCTGGGATAATACAATTTGCTATTATTTTTCTTCTTGCGTTGGTTATGGGTTAATTTACCTGGCTGTTACACTATTTCTAACCTGGTAAATGGTTAGTTAACCACTAGAATTTAGGTAATGTAACAAATTTGAACTTGACATTTCAGCCATTTGTTTTTTGTATGAGATACCTAAACTTGCTAACATGTCGCCTTTCTATCACACTTATCCAAGGTCCTTCAGAAATTCTTTACCATTATGGATGAAGCGGGCACCAGGCTCAGCCTTGTGATCAACAAAGCGCTCCACATAGATTGGAATAAGCCTTTGCTGAACAACAATTGTATCATTCTAATTGAAAACTCGGTCATTATTCTTTTGTTTTCCGTAGCCATGGTTTGTATATTTTTATTTTTCTCTTTTGTATACATTTTAAGAGAGGTGAATACTTATTTATTCTATTATAAGCAATCTGTGTTTAAATCTTTCAAGATCAGTAAACATCATTCTGACGATGGCAGTTGGCCCTGCCCAAACATATACAGTAATGAAATGAAGAGTATTATTGTGTATCCGAGGGGTGTTTATAGCTAACTCACCTTGGAATCGTATTTGATCCAGACTGACTGATTCCAACATTTGCTGCAACCAGAAATCTCTGATGCTTGTCCTGGGGCGAGTCACTAATCACTACGCTGTTTACGGAATCCCTTTCAACCCTCGCCACCCTACAGAAGGTTTACAAGAATACTAAATGTTTAATTGCACAACATCATCGCCATCACGGTTACATGATTACATGGATGCCCGTTAATGTAGTGGAGAAAATTCAGGGTCTTAGAAGAACTCAGGAGATAGTGCTGCCGATACTCTAACATCTGCAAACGGTTAGACCTTCGCGTCTTCTCGGATAAGGACGTTAAACCCTAGGTCCACAGGCCTCAGTTTAAACCAGCCTCGCTGAATTGGATACGACTGTTAAAACATTGCAAACAAACAAACTATTTCAAAATACAAATACAAATCTAAATAAATATTTTATGCTTAATGCTCCACTTGCAGGATCAGACTTGACGTGCTCAGACTGAAAGCATGTTTAGGCACCTGTGGCACTCGCTGTACGGTTTATGTTTATGACCCCAGAGAACAGCAACACAACCTGCTGTAATTAGCTGGTGTGGAATTCACAGAGAGAGGAAAACTCAGGAAACCCTCAGCCGTGTACACAGTCCAGATGCGATCCCAAATCGTGGAGGTGAGAGACACAAATGATGACCGCTATACTAACCTGACTTCATTCGGGTTTCTATTCTGCCACAATAGCTGGAAAGCTATTAAAAAATCGACCTACTACTAACAACTACGACTTTATATCGCAGTTAACAGAGCACTGCATCAACTCAGGTTCGAATCCCATTGAAGTTCTTTTGTAATAATTTTGCTATGAAAGATTACAGAGAAACATCGAATTAAATTACACAAACTTCCTATGAGAACTACTTCAAAGCAATAAGGGTTTGTAGTTCTAAAACAGCCTAGTAAACTAGAACAGATATTTAAGTTAGGCTTCCTTTCCTTTTTCAATCGAACAGATACCATACATACTAAAACGGGGGAAAACCGCGAACATTGAATAAAAATTTGATAACACTTACAGGTGATGCCAATTTGGAGCAAAATTCGCAGCAACAAAAAACAGATTCATTTCTGAAAATCTTCAAAATAGGAAATAATTATACAGAAACTGTATAATTATTAAGTGGCTGGTTTTATTTTAGTCGTCTAAAGAATGCCTAACTATTATTATTGGTTGCCCCATGAAAATTCCAGTCGTGTCTGACGACCGACGCCCATAGAAATTGATCACTGCATTATATATTATACGGTTTCCTAGTGTTGAAGGTAACTACAGCAGATCTACTGTACCTCATTCTGCCAATAGCTGTGACAGAGTAGAAGCTCAGTTCGTAAGGGTTAAACGGACCACTCAACACAACCTGCAAGAAATTCATTACAGCAAACATCATTGTATAAGAAACAAATTACAGAATTTGTTTTATCTTATCTATAGTCTTAACTATTTATATTTTTATAAATTTTGTATCGGTGCCTTGATTTGTTGAATGAAAGTGTTACCTTGATGGCTTCTCTGTCATCGACATGAACATTCTTAGCTGCAGTCTCCATCCATCCTGAGTCATCCTCTTTCACTTCCGGTGCATCTTGGACTCCCTCAGCCTGCTGATGAGCCATCTAAACACCAGACAGTCAAGGAAGTACAAACGTTAACATTCAAAACACGCTTTCTGGCTGATCGATAAAAACACGTCATTAAAGCTAATAGCAAACGTAAACAATACCCATATTATTTCATTGCGTAAACAATACCGTGAGGTGTACAGTAGTATGTAGGTTCCGAGTACTCAAGTCCTGAACGTAAACTGGATTATACGTAAACGATACCCGTGACGTCTACAGTAGTATATAGGTTCCGAGTACTCAAGTCCTGAACGTAACCTAGATTATACGTAAACGATACCCGTGACGTGTACAGTAGTATAGAGGTTCCAAATACTCAAGCCCTAAACGTAACCTAGATTATACGTAAACGATACCCGTGACGTCTACAGTAGTATAGGGGTTCTGAGTACTCAAGTCCTGAACGTAACCTAGATTATACGTAAACAATACCCGTGACGTGTACGGTTCCTCCATAAACTCCGCCTGGCCCTCATTTATCAGTAACTGGTTAATATGGATGTCCTCTTCTGTTGTCGTGTCATACAAGTCAATTCGCAAAACTCCTCGAAGCTGAGAATAAACCTTGAAACCAAGAATTTCTGTCAGATCAAAACTGAATGCCAGAATTGCCACAAAAACATTTATTTGTCAATGTTTTTTACTTCATACCTGAAGCGCAGTGCAGCTGGCGCTTTCCTACATTTTGAAGAACATAATATTAAGGTTTCAAAAATGATAATTAAACAAACATTTTAAAACAAAAGGAAATAGACTGACATTTTGAATATGTTAGGCATTTTAAGCTTTTGTAAAATATTATTACAGAAACAAACAGTGGAAACATACTTAATAATGAAATACTAGTTCTTTCAAAGATGAACTAGAACAATAATTTAATTCAAACAAATATTTAATACTTAATTGTCCTGAAAATACATTGATACAAAAACTGAAGTCAATGAGTAAGTCCTTATAAATGTGAAACATGTTTATCATAATAAAATAAATGTTAAGGAATTACATCTATTGCTGACAAAAAGGCAGTGATTTCCCATTCTCCCGAGATAACGGCTTGTATTAAATCGCTCAACAGCTCAAACAGACAAAACAAAATTATGTAACGAGGCAGACCAACATGTCACGGCTACCCCTTTTTTAAAACAAACGCTAACCAAGGCGCTCCAAACAAACTTGTAGAAAAATAAGTGCCTAAGCAGGGTTCTCCAATCTTGAACATAGTAAGGGCAGAGAGAAACAATGGAAGGGGGGAACAACTGCTGAAAGTCCAACCTTTCTATGGGGGGCCGGGGGAATGCTCCCCCAGAAAATACTTGAAATCTCCGACCTCCTTAAGTGCATTTTCAGACCATTTTTAAAAGTGCATAAAAGAAGTACAAAAATCACTCTCTTAATCAAGGCCATTCCGAGACCCTTATCAAACAAATTTCTCATTGCCGTTTTTTCTCTTCCTCTCCTTTGATCTCCCTCTCTTGAGACTGAGTCTGTCTTTTGTTTTGTTTTGGGGGAAAGAAATTCAAAATACTCAATGTATTTCCACGCTTCATAGCTCTTCATTGTTCGAACGCCATATTGAATCTCCCAGGGTTCAAAGCATCCAGACGAGGCCTTGCACCCAGTTTCCTAGAGGAGAAACGCTACGCCGGTGGTACAAATGAAAACAAGTGGGTTTATGAACTGAAATAGTTAAAAAAACGAAATACGAACCAAGTGACTAATTATAAACAGCAAATAGAAAACATTCTTTCCTTCGGCAACTAAATATGACTTGATTTTCTATTTGTTTTGTACCTTTGGTAAGTAATAAAAAGAAATACAGAAAACAGGTAGCCGGCGTAATCAAGGTGACTAAACAGAGAAACTCTCATGGGAGAACCTTGCTACGTGTCTATATGATCACAATTTGATAGCTATATTCCATGCTTGAAATTATTTTTTTTTATCTATTCAGTACTGAGTTGGAGCCAAATCAGTTTGGCTATCTGTTTTTTTTTGTAAAATTGGAGAAACCACCTTTGTACGAATTTATCACTTTAACAGATACCAGTCCCCCGGTGCAATTTACTGTAACTAGAGAATATAAGCACGCCACCCTACTTCACCACCACAAGATCTCAAAACCTCTAAGAAATAGATATGTGTTTGTGCCTTCTGACAAGAGTCTGATGGTGACGTAGACTTTACCTTTGCAACAAGTCTCTTATTGTTGGTGATTTCCCTGACAATGCCATTTGCTTTTGGACTCCAAGTTATTCCTGAGTGAGAACTATATGCGGGTTTCACTTCACACAACTCACACTCAAAAGCTTGAAACGGTAACTGAAGCATCTCCAGGGTGATCTGACGAACCTGGCTGAGTTCCACGACTGCAGTGTTTCCCCAGTCCAGGAAATGAACCTAAACAAACAAACGAACGTAATATATTAATTACCTAATCAAAACAATTTAACTGTCTATTGTTCACTGCAAACTAGTAGAGGCCTGAATACTAAAATGGCCGCGTAAGACTGGGCAAATCGTTTGGGTGGACAGATTTAGGGTAGAAAGTGAACGAGAGAGGAATTTTGATATTACGAGAAACGACTGGCGTTTACTTATATTTAGACCGTCCAAACCTGTAAATTGCTGTGTTTCTGGGTGCCTCAATAATTTACGAAATAGTCCTGAACTTCAGTACAACAGAATTCCGAAAGGAAGCCATCTCAGAAAACAATACGTACATCTGATAAGAAACAAAACTCTAAAGATCGATAATGACAACATAAGGATTTGCTCAAAGCATTTTGACAACTGTATTGATTAACTGAGTGAAGCAATTCTGTCTACCTAAACAAGCTACCCAGTCCTACGCGGCCATTTTCGTACCCAGTCTGTCACTCGTTTTTGCAGTTGACAATTAGAATTTAGAAAAAACTAAAAACCCTGGGAGTCAGGATGGGTAAGTTTTAGTGCTGGTGCCTTTTACCTCTTCACACTCGGGATCAAATCCTGCACTTAATAATATCACACAGGCTGACATTTGCGATCTCAATCTGACTCCAAGGGTTTTATCCGGGTGTATCAGTTTTCCTTCCTCAGTAAAATTGACTCCCAGCTAATAACATCTGGCTGTAGTTTTGTGCTCCGAGGTTTTGTATGGATCATGTTCTAGGGCAAAACAAATAGACGGCAGGGCAGCTCCTCCTCCTTCCAGCTGTGCTCTTGGCAATTCAATCTCTATAACAAGCTAATCCCAAATTTTAACCAAAACGAAAGTGGTCTACCAAGGTGTTTTAGACAAAATACCTGTAACTGGGTACCTCTGTCTTCAAGCCCCTTTGTACAAACGACTCTTGCTCGGTAGAACTCTTCACAAAACTCCGCCAAGCACACCATACCAGAGTTGATATCTCTTCGTGGAATCGGCTACAAGTGAAAGAACAAAAATTTAACTTGAGTTAACAAACGATGATAATAATAATAATGAAACTCTCGCGCTTTACTTGAGTGTACAGGGTGAACAGTTGACGCTGATAGATAGTCTGTAATTGGAAAGTTTACAAAATGCGCTCAGAAGAACAGGGGGACCACAACACAATTAACTGTAATAACTCGATAGCAGAATTCTGCCGTCTGTAATTGCGGAAGGTGAGCAAGTTTGTGTTTCACTGGGGAGGCTACAATGTTTGACTTGTTTCCAAATAGTACGAATAAATCTACATTAGACCTAATCATGTATGCCACCACACTTTTCAACAAATATAGTGTAATATAACTGAAGAAACATATATCAATGCATGTTGTTCAGTAGTATGAAAGAAAGAATTAATAGTTGTCAGAAAAAATTGGTATATGCCCCGAGCGGGAATCGAACCCACTT
Source organism: Palythoa grandiflora (assembly GCA_026546935.2). Classification (NCBI taxonomy): domain Eukaryota; kingdom Metazoa; phylum Cnidaria; class Anthozoa; order Zoantharia; family Sphenopidae; genus Palythoa; species Palythoa grandiflora. Next base: position 4,898 of record JAOCPT020016128.1, on the reverse strand, counting down.
GGGGCATATACCAATTATTTATTCTAACTGAAGAAAGAATAGCACGACACGATCAGCACTCTGCTTTATGTAACCATCAAAGGCTTGAATGATTCCAAGCTAAAATCATCAGCATACATAATCCACCACAAACGATGGACAGCAAAAATCACTTCATGATTTCATTTCATCACAAAAATTATCAACAAAACTAATTTCAATGTTTGGGCCACTCTTGTCACTAACTCACCTGCAGGTCTCGTCCTCCTAACTTATTGATAGCGACCTGTAGCTGTGTGATCCTTGCCTGGGTCTCCTGGTCTCCCAGCTGAGCCCACATGTGGCCAGCGTTAATAACCTAAAGTTCAGTTAACATCAGCGGTTAGCCCGTGAGAGTACAAAATAATATTATCATACCTTCACCAACATGTTCAAACTGAAAATTTCCTAGTGAGTGAAAAGTTTTACAATTTTTTTTTATGCTAAAATTTTTTAAAATTCATTAAAAATTATTACAATTAAAAATCGCGTTTTTGATGCTGACAACCCATGATTATAAACATAAAAAAGAATTCCGATTGTATTTAAAAAGTTAACCCTTTGAGCCCCAAGCACGACAAATGACGTGTTGTTAAATTCTCCCAACTGAGTTCCGTACTTTCTATATAAGCAGTTTGTGAGAATTTATCTTTTCAACTTCTACAGTTACTTCCACTTGATCAATTTCTTATTTCTCATTACCATTTATATTGTTTTGTTATGAGTTATGTAAGGAGAAGTTGGATGTTGATAAATTGCTCTGGGCTGAAAGGGTTAATATCCATTTGTGTCTAATTCTCAGTGATCCTAATTATATGTTAGTGAACTTTGCCTTTACTTTCTATAGCACAGAATAAGTGCAGCTTGAACTGAGTTGAACCTTACTAAAATATGTGAAGATTTCTAATTTGTGTTTTGAGTTTTCAGACATTTTGATTCAAGTGCCAGATATGAATGCCCATAAAGATTTAAAAACTTAGATTAAAGAACATAATTAAAAGAACACAACTCAACTACTTTATTCACTGGGCATAGTTTTGTTTGAATGAAATAGTTGTTAATGTCATGTTGTTGAGAAGCTTCTGAATATATTATTTTTGCAGGTGAAATTTGTGTAAAAACGGAGCATAAACATCAATTGCTACCAGCCGTAAAAAACTTTGGGTTTGTTTCTTAAATTTTCATACCAGGGAATGTTTTATAAAATGAGCTCAGTATTGTAAGATAATTTTTTCATACCTTTATTTTTAGTTGCCCTCATTCATTCTCAACCTTGATAATAAAGTGCTCAGTTAAGAAAACATAAGATAATAATTATCTGTTGTATCAAGAGTTTTCACAATATCTATTTTTAAAATTTCTTGAGTGATTTCACACCATCCCAGGCACCAAATACCCACACCTACCGCATACTGACACTCAGTGCAGATTCAGTAGTTTGTCAAGGGAGTCTGCTTTAAGCATGGATATATATCTAAATATTAGAAAATAAATGTGAAATCACACACTCTGTTCTGTCTTGTAAAACTATTTATAAAATAATTTGGATAGTAAGTGTGTTTTGATTGGTCAACAAGTATGTTTTTATAGCGCAATGAAGCACGAAAATGACATGTTTGGCTCATTAGACGTGAGAATTTGTACTTTCATAACACGAAAAAATGCTAATCGTGCTTCATAGATCTATGTTTAATTATTTTATAGAAGAAATTAAACATTTTCTCTGCGTCTTCGTAGACTACTAAAAATCGCAACAAAGTTTGTGAGGAGTCTCAAGTATGCATCTCAAGTTTTTACTGTCTGAAACTTTGCCTCTGACTCTGTTTTCATTAGGCTATGAAGGCGCAGAGAAAATGTTTGGGTTTGCAGGGTAGCAAGTCCAAGGGAGAACTGTGCAACCGCCACAGGCACAGACGAATAATCATGCTTACAACATTTAAAAGTAAAAATTCGGCTGTGCCTGTGGCGGTTGTTCAGTTCTCCCTACAATATTTAAAAATATTGTAACTAAGGTATTACAGTAATTTGTGAAAGTACTTTGCAAAAGTTTTTCTGAGAAACAACGACAAAATCTCAATACCGTACGGTGGCCCGTAGGAGACATTATATTTTGCGTGTTTGTTTTCGACTTGTTCTTGTCTTTACCAACATGAAATTTCGTGTCCGCAAACATGAAATTTCGTGTTCAAACACGACAAGTCCAAAACAAACACACAAAATATAATGCCTTGCGGGCCACCGTAATACCGGGACGTTACGAAGTGACACATACGAAGTGTGATGCAGATGTAAGGGCAGACCGCTGTAGATTCCCGTTTGCGCGGACGCATCCGCGCTTACTGCGCGCCAACATTTAATATAAAAAAACAAGAAAATATTTTCTTTTATATTTATTTCCAAGCCAATTAGCGGTAAAATTCGAAGAGCCAGAAGTCGAATGTTATCAGCTGTACCATATTTTTAACTGGAAAAGGTGAGAAGAAGCGTCTCGTTTGTTTGCAGAACACTGGAGATTCGTTACGACCCACTTCAAAAGACTTCTGATTTAGGTTTCGAAACTACTGCATTTATCGGTTCATTGCCATTATATCTGCCCATTTACTGATGGAGTTTGCTCGTGAAGATCTCCCAACTGTCAACTTAATATACTTTAAACAAGTTTGAATTGCTAGAAAAGATTTTATTTAAAACAACTCACAAATGCGAATCGAAAACAGAATGGCGTTGACTCCGATTGTGAAGGCTAAAGTTGACGAACTATTTCTTCGCTGGCTCTCGTCAAAGGAGACACAGAAACTTCTTTTGAATGATCTGGAAAAGGTTATAGAAGGTCGTCCTGTATCTCCAAGACAACCATCTCCTTCATGCACTCTGGGAGGAAGTCGCTCGATTTCCCCGCCCGCTCCTCCCAGCGTTTCGCCGACGCCGCTTCGTTCCCCTCGCAGCCCACGAGATTCCAGAAATACGTCAAAAAGATTCATCGGAGCCGAGCACCCTCCGAGATCGCCGAGGAGAGAAAAACATGAACCATTAAAGAACTCGATGAAGGAAAATGAATTATTTTTGAACGATAAGAAAATAACGGCGGGTTGTGCCGTTAATCTGCCTCCATTCTATTTTCCAAATGGCAAACCGCAAGAGCTCGCGGACTTGGATGTAATTTTCACAAAAGTAGCTCAAGTTTTCAAGGTGTTTGACGAGGGTAAAGTAACGAAACATCAGTTTGCGGCCGTTACCAAGGTTTGTGTTTAACAATTTGTTCTTACTTCTAGGGATATTAAAACTATCATCGCTCATTATTCTTTTTAAAACTTAGTATATTGGTCGCGCGAAAGGACCGCGCGAATATACTGTTGGTATATTTTGAATCGTGTTTTTAGAGTAATTTTGTGGTTGGATGAAGTCGATCGGAGCTTATTTTCACTTTCACACGGAAATTTTTTAAACTGTGATTTTTTTATGTGTTTCATAAAACTAGTACGTGCGACGATGAACTGTTGAGTTATAAATTTGTTTTGGATCGTCACGAATCAGTATATTGGGTGATTCGAGACTTGACTTATTCGTTTTGCGATAGCAGGTGGCAGAATTGGATGATCACGAATTTTGGAGTCACGCCAAGTATTGCAAAAAGGTTCTTGCTAAAACATCGGTATTTTCAGAATTGTATTAAATACGATTACTACTTGTAATTAAAAATTTAATGTCAACTTGGTGTAACAGTGCAAGGGTATAAAGAATTTTTGAAAGCAAAACAAACAAATAACAAAACAAGACTAACAGACTTCGAAGATTATTGCCACTTGAATTCAACAGACGACTTTTTGGAATTCAAATGAAATAAAACAAAACATTACAGTTCTATGTAGTTTATCGTCGTTAATTTTTATTTTTTCCGCAAATTTTCTGAAAAATTACACTGACATTTGTGAATTCAAAGTTTATTTCGGAATTGTTTGATGCTCCAGGGTAAAGTCATTATTTGTTTCATACTTTAAATAGAAACATACCTTCACCAATAACAAAAAATTCTAGTTGCCTAAGGCTGGGGCGGTTGTATTGTAGTGCGAAAGTGAATTAAGTGGGCATTTAATGACGTAAGATTTTCCAACTGTAATTTAATGTCTGAGATAGATAATTCTAGGTGTTTTTTTTTTCATTTTGCAGATAACTGTGTTCATGTACTTTATTAATGTTGAATGCTAAAGGAAGTGGACATGAAATATTTAATTGGTATATCCACTTTAATACTATTAAGGTTTTCTACTGACCATCTTTTACATGTTTTGAATTCTTGATTGCCAGCTAACTATTATATTAAACTCACTCAACTGTGTAGCAACAGGAAGTTTATGAAGTACTCCTGTTTCAATGTCTTTTAGAAGTATCCAGAACCTTTTTCTAATAGAAAGACAGTTTTAAATTGTTTTTGAAGTTCCTTGAAAAATTATCAACAGTCCAGGATTTCACTGTGTTTTACTTCTTTCTTTGAAATAAAAAAACTGTCCTAAAATTGCTTTTGAAAATAACATCCTTTCTTTAAAATAGTTCAAAGTCAAGAGAGACCAGATCAGACTTAATTATTTTTTCAGTGAATTTCTGCCACTTTCTCATCAGGCTTGTGACTTACCACTTTATTGGAAGGAACCATTGTTTTCTGCATCAGGAGGTTACAAAGATGGATTTGTCACCTTTCCAATGTTTAATGCAATGTGGAAGAGGTACTAAGTACATTAAATACAGAATTTGTTTAACAAATAGATTCCATGTTTTTGTGCGTCTGTTCCATTATAGATAACAGATGGCGTCAAACTGTGGTAAGAACAAAAAAGTGGCACACGAGGCAATAGCCGAGTGTGTCACTGATGTTCTTACCACAG
>JAOCPT020015201.1:12500-14466 GCA_026546935.2 Palythoa grandiflora | reverse complement strand
TTCCATGCCCGAAAGATAATAAGATTATATCATCGTTTCACTTGCTCAAACTACAAAGTCAATCTTTAGTTGACTACCCGATTTTTAAAGTTTAGCCAGTGCGGTTGACAGTTTAACAATATTGTAATGAGCACCTTTCTGTATTTCATACCGGTGATGTGCCTACTTCTTACTCGGACCATTTTTTAAACCATTTATCGTAAAACTGGCGTTGCCTCAACTTGGTATGTCAACGGTAAGTTAAGAAACGCTGGTTGTTTTCTCTTAAACACATATTATACAGGGATAAGCATTCTACAGCCTTTTAAGCAATGAGGATGGCTCTGAGAGAACAACTCTGTTTCTGATTTGCTGTTTACTTATTTCAGCGGGTCATAAAAGGGTCCATTTATTCGCTTACGTTTTGTGAAGATATACAAATTTTTGTCATCACGTCCTCTTAGTCTACGCAACTCTAAAAAAGGTCTTCATGTTCTGTTTCTAGCGCAATTACGAGTAGGTGCTCTGCTCGATGCACTCCAATGTGCATTTATTGTGCTTGCTATTGTTCTTTCACGTCGGCATCGCCGTCTTCATTGCTTAATGTCACTTTTGGTGTTACCCAGTACGTAGAAAGCGACTAAAATTTAGTCATTAAATCCTCATTTTTAAAAATTACGTTTGGTAGAGTACTTTACTCCAAAGTTTTAGCTTTACACATTATTTACACGCTATGGCATCTCTGAGGGTTATGAAACACAAAACTGCAAAGCCTTCGATTCTTTCGGGGAAGTCATTCAGAGTTTCATTGGTCGCAAGTGTTCAACTTTATGCGTTAGTTTGCATTAAATAGTGTCATGAACATCATGAAAACTTTCTCCCTCGTCCTCGGATATCACACAGAGTTTCCTAGTTCACTTCCAACAACTTTGCCACCATTTTTATATGTAAAACGTCCGTGCGTACCTAAACTGGCGTCTGATTGGGTCGGCCGGGTTTTGGCTGTCAGGGATTCTGCCTGGTTGCCTAAAGAGGATGTTCCCGACTCCTCCATATTTCCGGCGTTAAGACAAATAAGTGTGGAAAACGCTCTTCTGAAATCCCGACTCATATAAGCGTAGATGAAGGGGTTCACGAGGCTACTCACGTAGGCCAGGAACCTGATCAGGAAGTAGGCAAAGCGGTCAATTGGGACAAAAATCTGCACCAGGAAGATGGTAGCAACAGGGATCCAACACAGATAGAAGGCGAAAACCAAGGTCAGCATGATACGGGTTGTTTTAATCTCATGTGCGCTTGGTCCTGATTGATTGCTGGTGTGACGGTTGAGCGAGGGACCTACTGTTTTGTTGTGGTCGTTGATTCTCTGGTACGTACGGTAGTAGCAGTAGGTTATGAGCAGCCCGGGGATCACAGTGAAGCCCATGACGAACAGTGACGAGCCCGCGATGTAGCTTGTCAATGAACCACGGCTGACCCACAAACAGATGTCTAGCTTGCTGTCAAATGTGGAGCCAATGCCAAAGAAATGTCGTGCCAACATAACACTTGTGGTATGATACACCCAGAAAACACAGCAAATGATTACAGATCGCTTGACAGAGAAGTAAACGTTATATCGTGCTGGTTTGACAACGCGATAGAAGCGATTAATAGCGAGTGCTGTCACCGTGTACAGAGACACCCCAGACAAAATGTACACAACGTAGTCATACACGTTACACATCCACCACTTCACATCGTAGTCGCCCACGTACATGGCAGCAACTGTCAGCGGCATGCAAATGAGAGCACAGCAGAGGTCAGCAAGGGCTAAGTTCACGATATACAGATTGGTTATATTGCGCAGGCGCGGCGTTTGATGTACAGCTAACATGACAAGGATATTTCCAAAGATTGAACCAATGTTTATCAGAACCAGAATCACGGTCTCACCCACAATCCGTGCAACCGCCGAGTCGCCCATTACGTCTTCAGTTGCAGATTC
>JAOCPT020015201.1:0-7500 GCA_026546935.2 Palythoa grandiflora | reverse complement strand
CATTGGGTATCGAGATTCATCATCCTCACCCAAATGGTCGTTATTTATTGGTTATTTACTGCATGAACAATTAATGAGTTTGAGAAGGACAAATAAACTTTGATCATGGCGGCTGCCTGAAAAAACGAAATCCTTCAAACTTTGTCAGTTGGTAGGACTTAGTGAACTAACAACAGGTATCAGAAGTTTTTATCAATTTAATGCAATCATTTTTTGAGCAAATATGATTCTTGTACTTTGGTTTGGAATGAAAACTAAGTAAACTACATTCTTCCACGGTTTTGCTCTTACCACGGAGTTGTTCATTACTTTCAATTTGAAGAAATGTCAAGAGATGTACGTTTTGTCAGAATCCTATTCTAACTCACAAAGTAAAGCATTAACAATTACTGTCTTTTATGTAGGCTTCAGATATTATCTTTGGACAATAAACTTTGAGCTGGGCAATATATGTAATAAAATTATTGACAATTTTGAAAAGAATTTTTCTTGGCGTGACATTGTTTACAACTCCAACTGTTTACACTGTTGTGGCCTTTCATGTTTTTCGTTTTCCTGAACCAAGTAACTATAATATGCGACACTTTATTTGTATGGTTCATTATAATTTTATTCCGTACATTTCTCATTGAAATGTTTTGTTTTTTTAGACAAGTTTGAAAAGTTTCGTTTAGAATCAACTCGGTCACGAAATCCATTTGATCCATCAGATCTGATGTAAATCTCTTATTAATGTAATATAGGGACCATGTACAAAATCCATCAGATCTGATGTAAATCTCTTATTAATGTAATATAGGGACCATGTACAAAATCCATCAGATCTGATGTAACTCTCTTATCAATGTAATATAGGGACCATGTACAAAATGCCACGTTGTCGCAGGATCTATAAAGATCTGTCAGCCACAGTGTTGAAGTACAAAATTTGTAAATGAAAGGAAGCTGTCTTTGTCTGCAAAGTCTGGCTTATTCCATGTATTGGTTCACCGACTAGCGTCGCCATTACGCATGTAATATCTCAGCCTTTTTATAATGCATTCGTGTAGTAAGAACGTGACTACAATTCCCCCCCGTGATACGATGGTATCACTTCACATTTAACTTATTATTAATGTTATTATTTATATTTCATTTTTTAAAATCTGACACGTATAAGATTAACTTTAGAGATTATATTTACTAGAAAACCTAACGCAGATAAATTACGACGTTTCAATAACATCTTGCCATCATTATCAAGTGAGTTTGTATCTTGGAAACTTTCATACAGTAACAAAACAAATGCGTTGTCTAGTGTTCTCAAACAACTGTTCTCATATTAAAAAGGAAAACTAAGTAATTACTCTGGGGCGTATTGAATCAAACTGGATATTAATCTTCGGATTATTTTTCTTAAAAAGAAGCATTTCGTATATCAAACAATCAATCTTTCCTTGACTCTTCTTCAAGACTGTAAAATTCTGTGCAAGGGTGAGTGACTAGGGCTGACATCGTGTCTGTATACAGAGGTCTGCACATAGAAGAGCCACGACAGTGTTCTTCAGTTCGCTAAAACAGATTTCGAGTTGTGTAGGCTATGTATTCTGCATCACACAGAGGACTTTTGTACACCACATCCTGTAGACTATATGTCCTCTGGGTGATGTGCAGAGTATATAGGCTACGCAACTCGGCATCTGGGGTTTCAGCGAACTGAAGAACACTGACTGTTGCGGCTCTTCTTCTATTTGCAGACATCTACAAGCAGATCATGATGTCATCATTAGATCCTCAACCTTGCAAAGAATTTTACAGTCTTGAAAAAGTGTCAAGGCAAGATTGATTGTTTGATCCATGAAATACTTCTTATTAAATAGAACAATCCGAAGCTAATATCCAGTCTGATTCAATACGCCCTAAAGTAATTATTGAATTTTCCTTTTATAGGAACAGTTGACTAAGAACAATAGGATACTCAGCCTTTGCTTTGCTATCTTAAACCTTACCGTATAAGAATTTCCAAGCTATAAACTCACTTGGTAATGATGGCTACATGTCGTCGAAACATCGTAGTATATCTGCGTTAGTTTTTTAGTTAGTTGTTTCTGAATTTTGTTTTTATTACTTTTTCTTTACCCTACGATTCTTATTTTGATAAAAACTCTGCGATACTCCTAAGGAATGCTTTTCTCTGGATTGAATTCAGTCAAGAATCTTAAATCTTTTTCAAACGTTGTATTTCTTTTCAGTCAAATTTAATTTTGGTTTTGAAAACATTTCAATGTCACCGGAACTTATAATTTAGTCAAACTTAAATTGCAGCCATAAAACGAGGTTTTAACACCTTTTTCTTTAAATTAGAATTATAAATAAAAAATGAAGATGCATTATTGTACCAAATTTGGCATATCTAAACCAACGGCAAAATTTATGTCCTACGGCTATGATCTAAATTTCCATCGTCGGTTTGCCTTTAATTTTTAATTTCTTGTATCAAAAGTTAGAACGGAACTAGTTTTCACCATGATTACGTAATGCTCAAAACATGCAAGGAAAACTATTGACCCAGAAAACCACTGAAAACTTTTCTTTATTCTATAGTCAAGCTAAACATTCATTTAAAGAAACTGAGTTAAGAAGTTTCAAAAAGTACTTACGCGTTCTGTTTTTGATACTTTCAGAATAAAAGTTTTTGTTCTGTATCATTCAATCCCCTTCTGTAGTGGGCGATGATTGAAAGTGGATGATGTCTTGCAGGTACGAAATGAACGGAGAACCCTGCAACGCATACGTGAAAAGAGATCTGATTATTTCAAATGACAAGTCCCAACAGGTTATTGTATTAAAAAATTCAATGTGTTTCTCAAACTGGCGACAGTCGTCTTCCGAATAATGAGTACCTTGCCAGCGTTGAAGTATAAATATTTAGAGTGAGAGTTCAGGTAGTGATAAAGTGTAAGACAGATCGAACGGAAAGTGAAGATTAACAGCTGCATATAAAACCGGAATCTTTCTCTTTTTTGCAGTAGTTGTAAACTCATATAACTGAGATATCGGTTCGATATTGAAAGCATTGTTATCTCCGGCAGCTGTATTGGTGTCTCTACTTTTGTTTTGCAAAAAGAAATATGTTGTGGTAGGGTCCGAAACTATTTTTTATACCCTTTTTTTTATAAAAAATCATTGATCTGAAGACCTTGTTCAAATATTCAGGAGCCCAACATCTGAGAAACAATATATTCTCAAAAGAAGAATGTGTTGTGGAGTATGCCCTATTCAAAAATATTTTGTGTACTAGTTCCTTTGTGTAACTCGGTCATAAAACTGCTTGTTATGTATACATGGCACATTGAGTAAGTGATCTCATTTGTTTTTATAAAATAAGCGGAATGATGTTCGCTTTACTCAATGTCTTTAGTTTCCAAATAAATTTTGCACCTGTCCAAATTCATTATCACATCGCGGTCGTTTATCGGCTCTTTTTATCGCTGATCAATTTTACACTATTATCTATTTTGAATTGTTTCCACGCACGGTTTTTTTTTTCATTTTGACAGCCTACATGCACGTAATGAAATAATCGAATCCTTCCAAAATCTACCATCTTTGTCTTGGCCTGTTGTAAAACTAAAATTGGGGTAATAAAATTAATAAAATTTGCTTAATTTTGGCTTAGCTGCTAAGACAAAGAATTTAAACTAAGTCCTTTCAGAAAACGGGCTATTTTGAGCATTATTCAGATATTGCACACAAGATATTATTGCCTTTAAAACAAACGTTACAGATCATGGAGATATGCTAAATTCTTACAAGTGGCCATGGTTTGATTTGAAATCAATATCAGTGTTGTGTTTCGTCGCAAAATAACATTTTTTATAGCACATAAAACGCGACGTGATTGGAATATGTTTTTTAACAGATAACCTTGGGCAAAACACTAAATACATGAGGAGTCAACCAGTCTCGGTTTATATATTCTCTTATTTATTCATTTCTAAAATTCGCCGCGGTTTGTCAAATCGATTTCCAATACTGGCACAAAGAATATAATTTCTATAATTAACTATTTACTCAAATATTGTTTTATTAGGTATTACAAAAACCGGCTGTGTTTTCAAAACTGAAACTAGCTTTTCTTCGAAGACGAGTAAAAATTAATTTTATAATAATTTTAGAATTTTAGAATTAAGCCTCTTGCGCGGTAAAAAAACGCTGTTGTAAGTTAAATTGTATCGCAAATCGCTTTGATGAAGAGAATCCGTCCATTTATGACCGTTCAAACCACAGTCTCAGTACTATTTGTTGAGATTTTACTTTGAAAATAACACTATAACTTTTTCATCCGAAAATTATACTTCGAAAATGGCTGCCTCTTTGATATGAAAAAGAAAATTTTACAACGTTGCAAAATGAACAAAACGCACCCTTGGTGCAGTTAATTGATATGCCAGTGTTTATTTAAATTTTTCTTCATATCAAAATATTTTTAAATTTGGTAAGCCTGAAACATGTTATTATAAACAAAACAACGGGCAGCTTGACTGAAAAGAACGAGTCACCCTTCTTTCATTCCACAGTAAGTTGCACAAATTCATTACTGTATTGTCGAATAAAATTTTTATCTAAAACTGATTTAAGTATAGCATGTTTTAGCATTTTTTTCTACCCTGATTATCCAATGCTAAGTACAGTCTTTATGTTCCCTTACTCCGTGTACTACATAGTTGTAATAAATATGTGTATCACGGAAATAATGCTGGTTTTGTATTGTGCTTGTATTTCTACAAACTGTTCTGGTCTTTGCATTGATTAAATTTCCATTGAAGGGCGTGTTATAACAATAGCTAGAAATATTGCACGCTGATAATTGCACTTTTCAATCGATTGCACAAGTATCAGTTCACCTGAGTCCTTCGTTTTCTCATCTGCGACAAACTCGTAACAAAACCACATGGAAATATAGAGTGCGTTTGTATTGTCTTTTCAATCTTATAGATAACAAATAAATAGCATATTTTTTTACAATTATTGGACACACGATTTATCTTATTATTCTTAAATAAAGGAAAAAAGTATTGTGCACGACATTTTTGAACGAACAAGAATATTTAAAGTTGAAGGACGTTTTGTTTTGTAGGGAAGAAAGCCAAAGAACCGAAAAACGTCTTACAAAACTACAATCAGATGCCTTGAGAAATTTAAAAGGTTTTCACTAGCATATAAAAACCCATACAGTAGAGATTTCAACCTACCTTCCGAAGCCGGCCAGATCTAGATATTATCACAACGGCGTTAAATGAAACTCTGGCTGTTTGGTGATATTTCAGTAAGATATAGTCTCTCATAGCTTTCACCACTAATTCGTTAAGAAGCTATTAATTCTTATAAAAAACGGAAACCACAAACCTCTTGAGAAACACTTGATGGCCAAATAAAACACTTGATATTTAGTAGACTTTAGAGTGACAGATTAAGACCTCGTCCTGTAATGATGTAAGTGATTTAAAAATTCTTCCGCGTGCGTTTTGAGAATTAATGTATCACGGACTTTATCTGATGGATTTTAAAGCATCTTCTGAACTTGAACGGGTTCCGAATTGTTTGTTGGCTTAGTTTGTTGCTAAATTGAAAACTTCCGTTCTGTTACCGGCGTCGTTTGCGTGAGCAATGCACTCCAATGAAGTATAACACTACCGGCTTTATCAATGCACAGTTATGCCAAACCTTGAGGCGGTTTTTATTCATTAAATATTAATTACAATATGTAAAATATGCTCTGTTTCAAACATCGTGTTTTGAACCTGTATGCGCATGATGGACAAATAACATGTTCGGAAAACAGCGTTTGAAATGGGTCGTTGGAAAATCAAACACGAAAACTGCCAAGATACAAAACGAATTTACGCGTTTGTTTTGGATAAGGCTAATAATCAAATAACCACAAGAATTCGTTAAGTGTTTTCAGTATTTTAAAAGTTGGAGTTCAAATGCAAAACGGAGTAAAAATGCTTCAGGGGAGCAAAACTTGCCGGTAAAGACCGTAATTTAAGAAATCATGAGCTGGTAATCAATATTTCAGTGTTTTATCTCGAATATCTCCTAATATCATTGCCGTTGCAAAGGAAGTTTTAAGAATAAATTAAAACAGCACTTGACCGCAAACTTACAAAATCTCGGATTGAGCTTCTTGTCAAAAACCACAGGACCGTTCCCAGACATGCGTAGTAAGTAAAAGATTTACTCCAAAGCGCATATCGGTGCTGCAGGGCGTAAGTCACAAGCTTTTCACAGAAGATGATGTCTCACGTATATTGCCTCTGTGTCTGGGGTTACTTGTGCATGAAAACATTACAGTACTTTTTAACAAGCTTCACACATTTTAATTCCATCAAATACTGCACGGATCGTATTTCAAAAGTACTTTGGTATGTTTGAGGCCTGTAAAACTTTGGTGGATAGACTACAATCGAACGACATGTATTAGCATAAAAGATATCGCAATGCCCGAACGCTACTAACTGATTGGCTAAATGCACTCGGTAATTTGTTTAGCTGAGGGCAAATTTTAAAAGTTAAACGAATGTTCTAATTTTAGTTATAACTCTGATTTGTAACAAACGTACAACTTTTTGATAATTTGGAATAATTTCTATCCCGAGGCTCCACAACAGTTTTTTGGAATATTCTTGTCCAAATAAATTCACATTTGGGCGACGAAGGGAACCACAACAAAGGTAAAAATAAATATTTTCTCCTTCCGACACAGTCGTCCAAAAAAATTTGGTTTTTGAATACCCCAACTGGGACTTGAACCCACGTCTCCTAGTTACTAGTCAGGCGTGATAACCATGCACCACACATTAATTGTATTTTAATATTTTTGTCATTGATGAAGAAAACACGCAAGCGAGTGTTTGATTAAATATCTGGTTCAAAGGAATAATTTGGATTGTTTATAACGAACGCGGCGAAAATGAGTCAGAGATCGTCGACACCTTGGGCAGTTGGACCTACCGTCTAAAGCTTTTATCGATCGGTTGAATTTCTTTGAATTTAAATAAATAAAATATATCTTTATTCTTGCTAATCGCCCTTTCGCGCAGTTAGAGACTTAAAGAGTGCGGTTTAACGAGGTCGGACCGGAAGAGCTGTGCTGCTGTCTAGGCGCTCGGCACCAGAACACGATCCATTCATAAGCTCGGAGCACAGCACCGCAGCCAGATTTAGGCCATGTTTATATGATCCCGGGTAAAAGGGTTGTCCCTTCCAGCCGGCACAACTCGACCTGCAGTTTATATGAGGTTTTGAACCTGGGACAACTTTGTCCCGTGTTTACATGGAAAATACCTGACCCGGGACGAGCAATTAGAGCATGGGAAATCAGTTCGAGCATAATCACTGTATTAAAATGGCCTCGAGACCCGAATTGTCCCGGGCAGAAGGGATAAACTGTTTAAATGAAGGAAGTTATCTCGGGTTGAAGGGATAACTCGCCTCGGCTAGGCGAGTTATCTCTGC
>JAOCPT020014278.1:0-14467 GCA_026546935.2 Palythoa grandiflora | reverse complement strand
TCCCCCAGTTTGAATTAGGAATAGGTAAGAATAGAGATAACATAATAGATATATAGTACCTATCCTACTGATGATTTATGTATGCACTGTACTCTCCCCCAGTGTGAGTTGAGAATAGGTAAAAATAAAGATAATTCAATAAAATTCCTACTCCCGGTTTATATGTATTCTACTCGTCCCCAGTCTGGGTTGAGAATAGTTATATATACAGAGACATAATAAAGCCTAATGACTATTACCTGTCCCGGCTGTTGGATGATGAGCTGTCCTGCAGGTGGCTGGACAACTGTGGCTGGTGGACCTCCTGACATCACTACCATTCCACCACCTGCTGCTGAAACCTGACCCATCCGCACAGGCTGAAGGTAAACTACTTGCTGGGTTCCCTGTGTAAGTTCAAAGTTTTCAGTATTTATTTTTTGAGGTAACATCTAAATAAGCATATCACAGGCAACAGAACAGACCGTAGCAAACAATTTTGGGTAGGTTGAGGGAGGTGGAAGATAATTTAGCCCTCCTATCCTACCCCACCCCCCTCCTCCACACACACACAATATGAATGCATAAACCATTACTGGGCCACCAGATTTTAACATGTCAGACCAGGATACTAAAATAATTGTGGTGAAGAAAACATAGACTGAATTGACCCGTAATGCTTTGCTGTTCTTGCAGTATCTTTCAATTTTAAAATTAGATACTTAAAGAACCATGATATTAAATATATCCAAGAAATAAGTATTACTTTTGGAAGAATCCCTAATCAAACAACTAATGTATAAAGTGAATTAACAACTACTTATGATTGCTTTGGTAACAGATTTTCACGTTACACAACAAAACATACATAGATAGATGCGCGATAAAGAGTTTAAAAAATCCTTAAGTAGTAGGAAGTGAGCAGAATTAGGGCTTTTTTGCGATGGAATCTCATTAACGTGTGGAGGGAATAAATTATCGTAGGATTACGTCATGCGTCATAAATTATTTCTTTTGTATTCTAAACTCATGAATAAAATGCGGATCGTTTGAATAAATTATCCTAGGATGACGTCATACGTCATAAATTATTTCTTTTGTATTCTAAACTCATGAATAAAATGCGGATTGTAGCTTCTTAGACTTTGAACTATATATTTTTTTGTTTTGAACGACTTGCCCAAACTTGCCCGATTATTCTAATGTTTCTAGTTTTAATTCGAGTCAAACACTATAAATCTAGTACACCCAAGCAGTGTTAACATTTTCCAGTTCGAAAACCATAGAAATTATAAACAACTTCCAAGGAGCGCAAAGCGAATTATACAGCGTATGCAAATCAAGCAAAGTATAAAAACGAAATTGTAAAGAAACAAAAAATGCATTGATCCTCTATTGTTTTGCTTTCAATGGCTGAATGGCCACGAACACTACACTTCAATAATTCTGTCCCTAGTAACAATCCCAAGCGCCTTTGCGGTCCTAAATTCGTTCCAGTTCCAAACTCGTTTCTTCAGTGGCCAATTGGTAACTTAAAACTTCAGCTGCACAATTATAACAGTTAGTATTGACAGCACAAAAAAGCTTGGTATTCTACCTGCACCCGGGAAGTACCATTGCAACATGAACACATGGCAGCACAGCAGTAGATTGATGAGGCCAGCCCGACTGCAAATTCTAAAACAGCAATGCTAAGTAACACTGAATCAATACCAATGCCAGCTTTGATATCTGACACATCGGTAAAACGTTTTAAACCGCATTCGTAGCCGTTATCATATCGTGACGATTTCGTGATACAATGGGTCAGCTCAGCCAGAGCCATGGAACAAATGCTTATCATCGCTACAGCCATCACGCAGGCAGTAATTGTAAACCCCATGAAAGAGCCAAGCTGCAATGGATAAAACAAGATCTTTAAAATAATGTCAGACAAAATTGTATCGTAATGCATTATTTATTGATATAAAAAAGAAATATATAATAGATATTCAGTACAAATGCAGTCACTGTCTAGTGCAAATGCTGTAACTTGATGGGATACCCTATTCGCTATCAATGACGTGATAGATAGTTTTTGTAGGGCATAAATCATTAGCCTTGGGAATGATATATCGTTCAATGGCGTTGTACCATGGCAACAAAAGGCCAATCACAACGATATTTTTCAACATCAGGTAAGGTCATCAAGGTTACATGAAGAATCAAAAACTCGAGCGAAAAGAGAAAGAAAATGGAGCAAAAGGAGAGGTCAATTTTTTTTTATTCGTGCAATATGTTGATAGGAAAATCATTGTCCTTTGGGCTGTGTTCGTTTTGGAGTCATTGTAGAGGATTACAATGGATAAATTGTGGATCGAATTGGTGTCGATTGCAACCGAAGTCGCTGGCCTTTCTCTTTTGTACAACGGGTGATGAAGGAAAGGGCAACAAAATAGCTTAAAATGCCCGAATAACCAGTTAAAAAGAATTAATAGACTACCAGAAACAACATCAGATCAAGGTGATCAAATTTTATTGAAAATCCTATTTGCAATTTTACTTCGCTATTGATTCCATACAAACACTGTATTTGTAAGTCCAAATACATTTTGTGCCAGTGCTGCCTGTGATGTAACTGGTTGAGACCACGAGTCTAACATTGTGGAGTTTGATCGTCCGGGTGTGTGTAGTTCTGAGAAGGACTGTTGTGGATGATATTGACTGATGTAACTGGCTTCAACCCAAGAATTATTTCATAACAGAATGAAGTTTAATCGTCCGGGTGTTATAGTCCTGAGATGGACTGTTGTGGATTATAAGAATTACTCAGCATTGGATGCATGAAACCGTGAAACCATATTTCGGTGTGGCACTAAATTATATACAGGATCTTAATATGATAAGCTGATGTACCACTCTTAAAATCGGAAAATAATTCACTCTTTGACACACAACCAATTTTGCGTATTTCTGCGAAGTATTTTCTAAATTCAACAAAGCAGACTCGCGTACGTAAAGGGAATGTTTAAGCCCCACCGCGTCTCTCCTGTCACTAACTATGATTATAATGATTATTGCTTTGTTAAATATGTATATTTTGGGTTATAGCTAACATTATGAAAGAAATTATTTCTAAATATTAATAACGCGAAAGTTATTTTAGGAGCGATCAATCAGTCAAACAACCTGAACTTACCAGACAACGGCTCGGTTCCTGTGGATCACGAGACCCAAAAAATCCCAAGAGGCCTGCAACTATTATCTGCAAAACAGCACGAATATGGATATAAATATTACTTATTCAATAACTTCTCATGATTTGTATCGCGATTACGATAATTTTCCCCTAATTTTCAAATCAAAAAGTTCTCTTTATTGAAGTTATAATCGCGTAAAAATCGAGGTTTTTTTAAAATCTTTGTTGTCATGTCCTTAACAATTTTTAAAAAATATCTGAATTCAGAAAATAAGCAATATAACAATGGCATCAATTAGATATTCGACCTTTTTCTCGATATTTACAAAGACAGTAAGCCATGCAGTTGGCACTGAAAAAGTTGCCATGAATGAATGACCAGCGACGATTACCTGCAAGTCCAAAAATAACGCATGCTTTGCTACTATTGGCTAAGAAAATAGCAGACCTAAGCTGTCGGAATCGCGCGTGTCAGCCAAAGACGTGATCTTAAGACGTCTCAAGTATTGATGTCTCAAAATAAAAGGAAACATTTAGTAAATCCAGAGACTAACGTATTTTTAAGAGGCTGTCCGCGTAAGAAACGACCAATGAATTTTCAACAGAAAATAATTCAAAAAAATTGAAATAAAGGGCTGCATGTAAAAATATTGCTGTTTTTATTCATCGCATAGATTGTACTTTCAGTGCACAAAATTTGAAGAAAATCTATTTTCTGCCGAAAATTCATTGGTCGTTTCTCACCCGGACAGCCTCTTAAAGATTGAATTTCTCAGTAACCATCGAATTTAAAAAAAAAAACAACGACATAACAGTAAAATAAAGAAGACCTCCAATTGCAATCGGTAGGTCTTTAAATTGTGCACACGACACAAAGCTCTTCGCGCCTGTAAACTCAATGTCAAACAAACAGTATTTAATGAGAGAATCGTAAATTTTAAAGCTGACGAGTACTGAATATTATTGTTTGTTTATTAAGTCTCATATCTTTGGAATAAAAAACCCAAACCATTTTGTGATTTTTTTTTACCCACTTGATTTTTACAACTACAACTGCAACAAGCATTTTGCACTTTTAACTGATGGAAGAAGGCATTTCACCACTTCTTCTGTTCCTGCTTTTTGGGTTGAAACGGGTAACATTTCGTGAGAATCTTGCATAGAAATATCATTTTAAAACAACATAAAACCTACCCAAACTCCCACCCATATTCCAAAGCCGACAAACGACGCAAAGGTCGTTTTCAACACAGCACTTGCGATGCCCAGTGACAGCGAAATGATACCAACAATGATCTGCAAAACAGAAAGAAACCGCAACGATTTGGGATGGTAGGCCATCTTGATCTGAACAATTAGCTTGCTTAACTTCTATAATACAAGTAGAGGAGACCTCATCCGTTTGAGAACAATAAATGAGAAATAAACCGAGTGTGTGATGCAAACAAAAATATTACTAAACGAGTGCGTAACACGCGTGGAATTCTCATCAAATACGAGTGGTACTTGTCATCAGTTCCTTAATTGGACCGATCGAGTTGGGTGATGTTTCGTTTTAATACTACACTTGCATCGTAGAATTTTGTCTATCAGCATGACTTCGGATTTTGAAAATTAGCTGTTTATCATGTATCCTCTAATACGTTTGAAAGATTCCCGCAAGGAAAAGACAAAACTCGATACTGTTATAATATAGCTGTTATGCTGCTGCTGCTGCTGCTGCTGCTGCTGCTGTTGTTGTTGTTGTATAATAATTGCCAAATACTATGCGCGTTCTGGTTGGTTGAGAACCGTGGTGTAATTATAATATAACTAGTGGTGACGTCGGCGAATCGTTATATTTTCGATTCTTATTTATCAACCAGTATGGACTTTTTATGTCTATTTTTAACACCCCTTGTAAGCTTTGAATCTAGAATGGAAAGTAATGAACCAGTCTTGACATAATCCCTCACTCAATTTGCGCCAGAAAAATGCACCTAAAATTAGCTTGCTTGCTGTAATTGCTCGTAAAAACTGTTCAAATCGTTCAGCTTTTGAGACATTTCGTACGAATAATTAAAATGCACTCGGTCGCAACAGTGACGAATTATGGCCAAGAATCTCGGATTCAATCTTTTTGTTCCCGTTTTCAAATTTGAAAAATTGTGCCGGAAGTTAAAAATCCTAAATATTGGTTGATAAAAACGAAACATTATAATAGCTCACTGACATCATCAGTGGTTATCACGCCACGGTTTTGGGTCAATCAGGACGCTCGTATAATATATAACACATATTATACAACCGCTATATAATTGTACTTCTTATATATCCTTTGCTCGCTGGAACTGCTCACCCGTTAAAGACTGAATATTAATAAAGAGTGAGTAAGAGGCACAGACTTTTTGAAAACCCCCAAATCGTGTTGATACATAAAATTGAACTATTAAAGTGTATTATTAACATACAAACAATTTTTTTCTCGAATTTTAGAGTAGCTAATATCTTCAATAATTTACTAAAATTTAATGAATACATTAATCAAATTACAGTAAAAAGTGTGAGAAAAAAAACTTTTTCTATTTGTGAATTTATAAGTTACTTCCAAATTCCATGTAATCTGATAAAAGGAAATCCAGGACTTGGCTGCAATATATGTATAACGAAAACCTCAAAATTCTTTTTTCTTTTCAATTTTCCGACAATGTGATTTTCTTTAGGAACGTATAGATATAAAAATTTACAACAACCAGTGTAACATCTTTGATCGTGTTGCATACGTGACGTATACGCATTGTTTTATACCAAAAGTGAAAGCATCAGAAAACATTCGCAGAGACGGACGGTATTTGGGGAGGTTTTGATACAATGTTATTGTAATTCTACAATAACATTTTCTTTCAGATTAAAACTTATAACGAAGTTTGATATGGTAGTTGCTTTTGTTGGCTGTAATTTTTGACTAGTTTTCAGTTGAGGGTTGCTCAAATGCACGAATTAATGGAGCAAAAATATCATGACTGGAAGACCAGAGAGTAAATAAATAAAGTTGTTGTTAGTTGTGGAGGTGGTGCTATGGGGAAAATTAGCTCCATATAATAAAGCTGTTGCCTGAAAGCGTCAAGCTCCCAAGTTTTCGGAAATTAAAAACCCGGGCCTGAGCCTTACTGAAAATTTAGTTGTGATTTCCGAAAGGAATTCACCGAAGGGTTTCTCCAGCCAAAATATAAAGAATTAGAAATTTTGTGTTTGTCAGTTCACCGGATTTTGATATTCTCAGTCAGTCACTCTTAAAAATAAATGAACTAATAAAAAAAACTAACAGTATCGATTTGAATTAAAATGGAAATTACTGAGTTTCTTCAAGCCTAGAACATGTATATTATTTCCCTCTCACGAACGTTGACTACAGCATATGGCATACAACTTTTTTTATATTCTGCACCCGGCCCCTGGAATTCCCTCCCCGATGATTTAAGAAATTACCAGATTACACTTTAGCTTTTTATATTTTCTATATCATAACCTTTTTTATTCCGCCTTCATCCTGGAACGAAGTAATAAGTTTTTCGGTAAACATACGATTATCCAATTCTATCTATTTTGTTTTGTCTGATAATAACAGGGGGGATGAAAAACTAAGACATGATTTTGTCCACCTATTTAAAATACACACTGGATATTATAACAATTCTCGGATAAATGCCTCGGTTTCGAAACATCAGAAACTAAATTCAATTAGAAATTGAAGAACCGCAAGTACTCAAACAAGTATTTTACTCAGTTGATATTTTATCTTTTGGCAAAGTTGCTCAATATAATAGAGTGAAGTAAATTCCAGTTTTATATCTAGTTCGCTTGAATCATTCACCCATATAAAGGATTGATAGCAGACATAAAAAGTTCAACAATATTTTTTAAAATCCCGAAATTGCGCGGAGACACAAATTTGTGCTATGTAAGTTTAGTATTAACAGTAAACATTACTAAACACAAAGGAATTCTTGAAGAATTAATTAAAAAGGAATTATATGAAAAACATATCAGAATAATAAGAAAAACACACTACTCGTATTTGATGACAGTGATGAATACCTGACTCACGCCACCCACTCGTGTTATTACGTTTACTTTCATTAAGTACTTGTGATATTATCATTATTTCTGCTCTGTTCTTTATAAGAGTGGTGGCACCACAATTCTATTTTCAGAATTTCAGCTTTCTTCGGATTACGATGGCCTACCATCCACAATCGTTGCGGGTTCTCTCTGTTTTGGAAATCATTGCTGGTGGTATTTCGCTGGTGCTGGGTATCGTAAGTCTTGTCAGGGAGGATCCTTGGTCATTTGTCGGCTTTGGAATATGGTTTGGAGTTTGGGTAGGTCAAACGTAAACCTACATACGTCTTAATATATAAAAAGATAATTTCTAAGACACCCACAACCGTAGAAGGAGATGAAATGTCTCGATAAAAACGTCGTTTCAATAATTAGTTGATATTGCCAAAAGGTCTCAATAGCACAAAATGCGATAAAACTTTCAACACAGTTACGACAGTCTTCAATTTCATAATGTATTTACATGTTTCGGTAGCATCTACTGCCACTATAGTAACTACTAATGATTTGGTACACAGTTAAATAGAGATATGTAACAAAAGAAAAACAATAGCATGGTATAAAACAATGGTTAAGAATGGAGAAGCTGAGACAAAAGATTAATGACATAAGTTTGAATTAGCGTGGTATAGGCTTAATGCACTTAATGTGTAACGCTTCTTTGATTTTGAGGCAGTGGTGTGTAAAACTTGGGTTTAAAAACTTAGGTGAGTTTCTGCTGACGTCATTGTTTACATTTCGCTTCACTAGCACACAAATTAAGTCGGAGAAAGAACATAGATTGACAACAACTGACTTTAAAACTTAAGAATGCTCATCAAATGAAATAAGTAGACGAAGTTCCGGCTTTATATGTGTAGGTTCAAGGAAGAATTGGCTGCTCAAAAAACCTCAAAACAGCTGGAGGCAAGAACGATAATAAGCCCATACATTCTTTTTAAATTTCCAATTTTTCAAACCACATCACGGAAAGAATACTCAGCATATCAATTTGATATTTTCAGACAAAGTTCGTTTTGCAGAATCATTTCATTATTCAGATGCTTTGTTTTTGTAAATGAATTAGAAACAAGAATGCGTATGCTAATGAGGCAAAAGATGAAAACAAATTAGAAACTCGCCTATAGTTTTAGTTCGTATGATTTAACTCGCTTGGTTATTTCGGGTTTGATGGTCGCTATGTAGAAAGCCTTGACCATTCGTCCACGGATAAAAGAATAAACAGTGCTTAGTGGTTTGAAAGTGAAGACGTGGTTTGGGGTTGATTTGATGTGCCTGGCTGGTTCAGACCTATTTTTGTTATGTGCACATGTTCCTCCTGGCACTCTCGTTTGAAGGATACTGGAGGTTTCCCCAATATACCTAATGTCGCAGCTATTACACGTTGCTTTGTAGACGACGTGAGATGGGTAGCTGTTGCCTTCTGGTGGCAAAAAATGTTTCGCCTTGTTTCTAAAAAGTATATTACTTCAAAGTGTTCGTTTTCAGGATGTTCCTGTATTTATTTGCAGATAATAATCACAGGAACCTTAGGATTGTTTGGATCGCGTAATCCACAAGTGCCAAACAAGTGTTTGGTGAGTTGAAGTCGTTATGTGCGAGTCCATTCCAGCCGCTAGCATCCCCCCGGGCAAACCCCGGGAATTTGATATAAGATGATTCCCGCAGGGCCGAGCATTTGTCAGTTAATAGCCGGTTCCGGCCCCCCGGTCATTTGCAAACAATCTGCTCGTCTTGGTAGGATAAAAAAATCACAACCTCATTTTTGTGATCATGAGACATCTCATTTTTGATTATATGTACAACAAGAAAACACGTAAGGTAGCCATTCATTTTAGCAAAACTTCACATAAATTGTCAAATTTAATTTAAAATTGTTATTGAACAAATCAACAATCATCATGACAAGCGTGGTGAAGATCAAAGACTTTTCGCCAGAGAAACTTTCTGGAAAGATAAGTAGCGTATTTAATTTGGAACCGTATGGATCGAACAAAATATGTTAACTGAATTCTAAAAATTGCATTGCATTGATATGACCTAAGGTCATATCATAGCACGTTATTTTTTGGCTTCGCTTAATATTTATGGAATTTATATAATATTATTATATAATATAATTTATATAATTGTTTTCAAGTTTATTTCTATTCTCAGTTCATTTTAAAATTTTAGTACAAATATACCGTAAAATTTAGTTTTCCAAGGATTTTATTTTTTATCGTATATTAGGTGCAGTCACAAAAGAAGCCCACTATTGCAAAACGTTTGACCACATTTTCAATCGTTATGAGATCAATAGCTAATACAACACGTGAAACGATATACAACAAGTTGACACAATGCATAACTAATCAAGAGGCATGGCAAAGACAAGACAAGATATGACATTACATTATATGCAAACAACGAGCGACTCTTTCTAGTTTGTTGTTTCTTTACTAACCAATCAGCGTTCCGGCGAAGTAGCAGGAACCAGCCAATCACAGGTCCTAGTAAAGACAATGTAAAGACAGATATGACTTTTTTCGGCACAGAGTCGAACAATACTCTGCTAAAAATGTTGTATTTTTAGTTTTCATGCATAAATATGCAATTCTGTCTCAATTTGTTAATAAGCCCTTTATTTAATCAACAGCTTGGCACTTTTCTGGGATTTACAATTACTGCGTGTGTGTTTTGTTGGCCAATCATTATTTGTTACTCCTTGGTACTGGCTTTCAAGCGCCTCGGCGGCAGGAGTTCCAAAAGATCAGCTACTAAAGCAATTGCTTCTTTGATGATTATGATTGCTATTTTCGAGTTTGCAGTCGGCCTGGCCTCATCCGTATTCTGTTCTGGAGCATTTTCTTCGAAGGGTTCCTCCGGAGTGCAGGTAAAAGAGGCTACGTTAGTGCAGTCGTCTTTACATACTTGCAATTGTTGAATAAAATTTGCATGGTTTATCAATTGGTTCAAAAGTTAGAATGAATAGCACCAATCATTTCTACTCTTCACGACAAACAAAATCACTGATCACTTTATAGGGTTACATTAACTGATCTTAAAGTTAGACTGAATAACACCAATCATTTCTACCATTATAGGTAGAGCGATAATATATATTTTGTGCAGTTCCAGCCACGGGCATGTCTAGGGCCATATATATGTCTGTTACGCTAAAAACATTTTTTTTCTGAATTATTTACAATCAAGCCTTTCCCGACTTTTCGACCTTTCAGTTCCCGAGAAGAAGGTCGGTGATTACGACAGAAACGTCGGGAAACGTTTATTGTAAATAATTCAGAAACAAAAAGAAAATAACCGCCAGAGTAATGCATATATGTTTTTATTTTCAAATGTACCCGCCTGGTGACAAACCAAGTTTCAATTGTAGAGTGTGTCAGTAATAGACCTCTTTTTCAAAAAAATTCTTAAAACATTATTTTACCAAGTACCATTTTGGTAACGCAAGCTTTAATAAAATTTAAAACAGGATATTTTTTTCAACGCTGTTTTGCATTACAAAACACCACAAAGTTTTAAAGTATTGCCATTTATAGCCCTTTCCATTATCAATACTAATTACCTTCATGGTAAAATATCTTCCTACATTGAAAATATTAAACTATTATGAAAAAAATTTGGATTTTAAAAGCTCATGACATGTTATGGTATTTGTATATATGGTCACGTGACAGATATATCTATATTCTCTAGACAACTTTACAAATTTTATATATACAATAAAATCTTCATAAATTAAAAAGATAAAAAATAATCGACAAATTGTGTAGTAGATATGAGGGTATGATTACTTGTAGTTCATGAAAATCTGTTTAAGTCGGAGATATTACGATCCCTCAATTTACAGAGTACTGCACAGAAATTACTCTTTTTAATTTGATAACATTTGAGTTTTTGTCGCCCAGTAAGCTGCGCCATTAGTTTAATACTTTGTCTTTGAGGATAACAAGGTCTAAAAATCTGCTCATCCTCAGAACATTCTAAGAACTTAGAAAAGTTTTTCCTGAACTATTGAGAGAGGACAAAAGAAATGGAAGCTTGATTCCCCTAATTTATATATTTTTTCTCTCTATTTCCCAAAGAACAAAAATGTGACACTAAAATATGAACGTTAAATTTATCAAACGTTTATTTTAGGGAAACCAGCGAGTAGTTTACTTTCTACCAGTAACGGAGCAGGCGTCAGCGGCAAGTGGTGAAATGGTTGTCATGCCGGGGGATCCAACAGGCAAAATTTTGCATCCAACAGCAGGAGAGTTCATCATCCAACAACCAGAGCAGGTGATATACAGAGGATATTACACGATGGCGCGAACATATGAAGTTTATCTTCGAGTGGAAAAAAGAATTTCACGAGTGAGCGCAGCGAACGAGTGAAGTCTTTTTTCCACGAGACGATAAACTCATATGTTCAAGCAAACGTGTAATTTTCTTTTTATTACATAGATATGAGTGTTTTATCTCTAAGGGGCCATGTTATTTTCTTTTTTTTTATTATATAAAATCTTCATAGTCAAACGGCAATGCCTACGTCTTCGCGATTCTTAGGTAATTATCGGAAATATCTAACAGTTTCCGAAAACCTACAGGAAGCTTCGTAAATAATTAAAAACCGTTTCTGAAGCGTTTTTGGATTTTTAAAAAAATTTCGGAAAATTTTCGGAAATCTTCGGCAGTGTTCGAAAATCTTCGTAAATTTTTGAAAATCTTCGGAAGTAATTTGAAATCAGTTTTAAATTAATTTTTACAAGTTTTAAAAATTATCGGAAAATCTTCGGAAATTTTCGGCAGTGTTCGGAAATCTTCGGAAGTACTTTAAAATCTGTTTTTAAGAAATTTTGCGAGTTTTGAAAATTTCCGGAAAAACAAAGGAATGATGGGCGTCAGCGATATCTCACTAGTGAGGATATGGAAAATATGTCACTCGTATCCCGGATGTAGTTTCATATGAAATCTACGAGTGGCGTATTTTCCAGTAAAACACTCATATCTATGTAATAAATGTATTTATTAGTATCACTAAATTAGTGGACTAATGCAAATCCTGCATTTTGATTGGCTAGGCTACAATAGTGCTTACTCAAAGTGCCTTGTACTCATTCAGTAGTGCTTAATGAAGGTGTCATGCACTCATCCATTTTGAAGTTGACAAGCTGTCAAAACAACGTGTTGTAAGTCAGCAGCTCATGCGTGCATGAATTTCGTCACGCTTCTTAATTTTGTGAATAAAATTGTGCAAACCGTTCTCTTCAACGAAAATTTTTAAAGATTGCCTCGCTGGTATATACTAAAACACTTATTCTATTTCAGTTTCGGAGGATAGTGGCTTAGTGAATATCTCCCTCGCGCCTTCGACGCTCAGTAGATATTCTGCTACTATATCCACCTCAATTGAAATAGAATAAGTGTTAAATAACAATAGAAGATATAACTCCATTTGTCCTAAGCAAGCAAGATGGCGCTCGTGAACCATTCAGCACCGGCATCAACATATTTTGCTTGAAACTCATGCCAAACGGGACGAAAAAAGGGACTGGTGTTTTTTGGAGAAACCTTTCACCATTGCACGTTTGTCAGTTTGAGAGAACCGTCCTCCAGTCGAACCACAAGTTCAAGTTCCAAAACAGCGACGATATTTGAAAAATATTTTAACATGAAATCCATTGTGACATTAATGAACTTGACCTCACTCACTCATATATAGCGCTAGTCTTTGTCATTAGTTCGCCGTTAGTTTTAGCATTTCCTCAATTATCTCCTTTTTTTAGTTTAAGACTGCTATATATATGTTGGCTTTGGTTTATTTTGTGGTTTTGAAATAAAGACAAATAAACATGAGGTCGATTTTGCTGTCTTGTTTGGAGAAGAAAAAATTAACTGGACAGCTTTTTGGTGATGTCATTAGTGTACATCGAATGATATGGCTAGTTTGACGGTCCTATTCTTTGGCAACCAATTTGAATTGCGTAAAATGACATTTGAAGAAGGAACTAACAATCTAATAAAGGATTTTTTTAAAGGACAGAACTTGCCGATTCTCCTCATTATTCTCTCCTCATGTATATAAAACTCGTGAATCAAAATTTTCAGAAGGTAATAAAAGGTCGAACAAATATTGTAAAGTTTCCCCAATAAACTGCCGACTCGTAAAATTACCAGCGATATTGGCAGCCAAACCTCCTAATAAGATATGTTTACTAGAAAATTACTATTGCTATTTTTGCTTGTTTTGAAACATTTCCATCCAAAAGTAATTAGGTTAGAGCCTTTTATAGTATCGTTAATTTACATATACTCGTCGTCTTAAGTAAAGGTCTGAATAAAAAGTGGGATGGTCAAAAAATAAATATGTACTAATTGCGATTTTCAACCGTTAAACTTTAAAGTTCGTCATTATCTTCATTGGCAAACAAATTTCCTCTTTTTAGTTTGATTATTCATTCCCTTGAAGAGTGGAAGCATTTTTGTGTGAGACTTTTCTTAGTTTAAATAAAAAGAAAAAGTTCAGGTCAGAAACATAGAAATGCAGACAGTTTTTTAGCGTTTCGTCAGTGGAGTCTTATGATTAGATAAATTAGTTGCTGCAGCACAAAAGAAACATTGCCTTAATATAAAGTTTCATTATATTTTATTTGAAAACTTTACTAAAGGCTGATGTATTCTCAGTTCAAAAACCAAGCCCAAGCTAACTTTCTGTTGATGGAAAAGCGAAATGCGGCATGGGAGATTGTCTACTTTTTACTAGGACCATTACTTAATCTAATAATTGAAATCGTGTGACAGTTTTTCTTCTTTTATATAAAGAAAAACAATCTTCTAGGGTTGTAAAATCTAAGTCTTGTTTTTTGTTTATGAAGCCTATAGTATTTTAAGTAACGATCCCAGTAAGAAATAGGTAGGTAAACGGCAATGGATGCAGAAAGGTGCTAATTACGATACTGTCAAACCGTTAATCTCATTGGCTAAGCTTTGAAAATTGACCATATCTCAACAAGTAAGTTAATTTCTTTCTATCTAGTTCACTCATTCATTCCCTTCTAGTTGAAACATTTTTGTTTTTAAAACGAAGAAAAATTCCACGTGGGGAACATTGGAAATCAAAAGGTTTTCTTGGCTTTTGTTTTGGAGTCTTATGATTGGATAAATTATTATAGCACAAAAAAAACCATTGCTTTAAAATATAGTTTCATTGCATTTTACTTT